>BSBK01011512.1:160000-207909 GCA_027943335.1 Chamaecyparis obtusa | reverse complement strand
CTTTCTTACCTTCTCTCTCAACCCTCTCCCTCTCTCTATCTACTTATCTCACCCTCTATCTCTTTGAACTTACCTTCTCTCTCAACCCTCTCCCTTGCCTCTCTCTCTCTCTCTCTATCTCTCTGTCTCATTACTCCCCCCCCTCTCTCTCTCTTGTATGATTCATTATGATCCCTTAACACCTCTTTAACATTCTAGGACATATCAATGAGTCCCAAGACCCCATATGACCCTTAGGGCCCCTAAGGGTTGCATGGGGTCCTAAGAACCACTTCACACCCCTCATGACTCCTTATACCCCCTTAGGACCTCTTGAGAACAACAGGATGTATTCCTATTGGTGCTATGGGGTTATAAGGGGTCGTAGGATGATTATGATCTCTTAACACCTCTTTGATATACTAGGACATATCAATGAGTCCCAAGACCCCATATGACCCTTAGAACCCGCTAAGGGTCACATGGGGTCCTCAGAACCACTTTACACCCCTTACAACTCCTTATGACCCTCTATGACCAATTAGGACCCTTTACGGATCCCTAAGGGTCACATGGGGTCCTAAGAACCGCTTTACACCCCTTACAACTCCTTATGACCCTCTACAACCAATTAGGACCCTTTACGGACACCTAAGGGTCACATGAGGTCCTAAGAACCACTTTACACCCCTTACGACTCCTTATGACCCTCTACAACCAATTAGGACCCTTTACGAACACCTAAGGGTCACATGGGGTCCTAAGAACCACTTTACACCCCTTACAACTCCTTATGACCCTCTAACGACCAATTAGGACCCTTTACAGGACACCTAAGGGTCACATGGGGTCCTAAGAACCACTTTACACCCCTTACAACTCCTTATGACCCTCTACGACCAATTAGGACCCTTTAACGAACACCTAAGGGTCACATGGGGTCCTAAGAACCACTTAACACTCCTTATGACCCTCTACGACCAATTAGGACCCTTTACAAACACCTAAGGGTCACATGGGGTCCTAAGAACCACTTTACACCCCTTACGACTCCTTATGACCCTCTACAACCAATTAGGACCCTTTACGAACACCTAAGGGTCACATGGGGTCCTAAGAACCACTTTACACCCCTTACAACTCCTTATGACCCTCTACAACCAATTAGGACCCTTTACGGACACCTAAGGGTCACATGGGGTCCTAAGAACCACTTCACACCCCTTACAACTCCTTATGACCCTCTATGACCAATTAGGACCCTTTACGGACACCTAAGGGTCACATGGGGTCCTAAGAACCACTTTACACCCCTTACGACTCCTTATGACCCTCTACGACCAATTAGGACCCCTAAGGACCACTTAAAACCCCTTATTCATTAACTTTATCGCACTCTCCTCTCTCTCTCTCTCTCTCAGTCTCTCAGTCACCCCTCTATCTCTCTTTGTCTCTTATCACGTCTCTCTCTCTCTCTCTCTCTCCCCCTTTCTCCCCCCCATCTATCTCTTTTATGCATTTCTAGAAAGGGCATGCTCCAAATAGGGCGTGCACCAAAAAGGGTGTACGCCCTATTTGGTGCATGCCCTTTGTAGAAAGCCCAAAAATGGCAAAAAACCCAAGAATCCCATGAAGGGAGGCCCACTTTTACTATATTCTATCTGGAAAACATAGTTTGCACAAAAAAATATTCTCTTTCATGGTGTTGGAGGTCAAAAAGAAGACTATTTTATCAACTTGGACCACCTTTTGTTGCAAGGTCAACATTGTGGTGCAAAAAACAACCTTTATTTAGCAAATTTGACATATTTCAAGGTAAGTTTTGTTTGTACTTGCATGCCAAAATGTGAATAAATCCTTTTTATTTTATTTCATATTATATGGACTTGTGGAAAGCATAAATAGACATGTATTGGACTATAGTTGTATTATAATTTGATATATATAAATTGTAATACTTTTATATTATGTTATGACTTATTATAATAGATCGATTAAAAAAACCATAATTGTTGTATTAGATTGATATTTTATAATGTGTAAATTTTAATGAATTTCAATGTATATATAGATCTTATTCATCATGCTGAGAAAATGACCTAAGATTCAAACACCCGAAGAGCATGAAATAGAGAAAGAGAAGAAAAGAGAAAGAATGAGACAACTTCGCAAACAATGACAATTGGAGCCCATACAAGAAGAATTACCTAATAGGAGAGAATTGGAATTGGAAACACAAAGGAACCGAATGAGAAATTTGCATGCAATAAGACAATTGAATTATGAAGGGGTGAGTATATCATCTATTGGATCAAAAGTTGAAGGGATGCCATCATCCAATGTTGGAGGTGCACATCAATTATCTAATGTTGAAGACATCACACACTCTACACCTCAAAGTGTAGCCACACCATCGTATTATGTTGAAGGCACCGTTAGCTACATCCAAAGGAATAGACACATCATTGCATCATTATGAAGGCACCTCATTTCCAACTTCCAAAGGTGTAGGAATCACACCATTGCATCGTGTTGAAGAAACACCATATTCATCTCAAGTCGGTGAAGGTCCATCTTCCACATCTCAATTTGAAGGCACATCATCTTCGGTCGAAGGTACGCAATTCATCCCTAACATTGTTGACGTTCCCAATGTTGAGCCTACACAACAATTGAGAACACCTCCTAGAGTTTTGCATAGAAAGCCTAAATATTTGATTGATATTGACACTAATATTTTGAAACCAATGCCTGACAAGATTCCCAAGCGCACTTGTCAAAGATATTACTAACTGAATTTGGAGGATATTTTTTGAGAATTTGAATGTCACAGGAAGATGTCAATTCTTTGTTAAAATGATGAGAAATCTGAAATTTAGGCCTATCATGAATATTCTTGGGTTAAAAATAGATGACACCTCCACTGAAAAAGCTGTTGTGAAGAATCTAATGGATGCATATGAGACTGTGGGTTCTACATCACACATGAAAGATAGTAATGTCACACGACATGTGACAACATCAACAATGGTAAGAAATCAAATGAAGAAGTCTCGACTCATTAGAAAGACAAGTAAATCATTGAAAATAAGTACGTCTTTAATGAGAGCCGTGGAAAGGCGTCAAAGAGTGGAAGATTCAAATAGCAATGAACTATGGGATTTTTCTAGTAGATTGCCATGGAAAGACAAAGACATTGTTGAAGCTTTCAAATCCTTCATTGAAAATTTTTGGAAGAATAATACATGAGTATCTCCTAATCAAAGAGATGTTGTAAGGAGGAGGATTGGTAGTCGATTGTGTGATCCACATCCAAAGCATTTTTTGGATTCAACCTAGACACAATTTTTTGCAAAATTTATAGATGCATATCCTCAAATTAAAATTAGTCAAAGATTTTTTGAAATGGCTAAACCTTTTTATGTCAAGATAAATCACACACGTACAACTTGTTGTTGTAGAATACATATTGAATTTTCTAACCATTATACTATCTATCGGCATATATGTGTACGTTTGCATGCTAACAATATCTTGCAGGAGTGTAACATAAAGGAGCCACCTAGATCTTCAAGGGAATTGATAGCTACCATTTTATGTCATAGACCAGATGGACAACAATTTCACAAACTATCATGTTTGAATGGTACATGTGTACATTGCGGTGGTTTGCAAGATTTACCTGTTTGTCAGCATATGGAAAGTAGTCATGCAATTGGAATGAAATAGTAGAATTTGGAAAATATAAGACCATTGCATATGCTCTAAAAGATGAAAAAGAGGCAAAAAGATGTGATTTGGTAATTGACAGGAATCCTGTGTATCAGTTCATGGATATATTTTGTGGCAAAATTGTGTATGAATATGCAATGCATACACATAGAGCACGATGGTTGGATACACAATTCAAGTTATGCAAGGACACTTTTCTGATTGATACAATTGTTTCAGTTGTGGACTTTGCTGAAAACTAAACTTTGCAACCACAAAATGAGGTACAATCATAGTATTACAACTCTTAACAGGTTGCTATATTTGTTCATATAGCATACTTGCATGCACCTGATAGTACGGAGGAAAATAGGAAGATATTGAGGGAGTACCATTTTTATATGAGCGATGATCGCTCACATTCTACAGAGTTTGTACATGGTTGCTTTAGTTTGTTTTATGGTGATTTGGAAAATAGGAGCATACCATATCGTCGACACATCATATGGTCAGATAATTGTACATCCCAATTCAAGAATTATTGTATGTTTTATTGGTTGAGCAGGATGCACAAGAACACTGAGGTGGGCCATGGAAAGGGAGAGCATGATGGTGCGGGAGCATATATAAAAAGAGCTTTAGCACGTGAAGAATTAAAGTATGAGGGGGGAGAAAACTTATCAAATGAAAGATGTATTGTCAACTGGTGTAATGCCACAATGGGCCTAGGTAAGGAAGGTGAGTCAACAGTTCATAGATTTTTTTGGTTGATTGATGAAACTGACATTGCACCATATGAGGATTGTTGTACAGTAACAAGATCAAGTGAGCTACACTCTTTTAGAATTTGTAATGCAATTTCATGGATGGTATACACACGACATATGGCATGCTTTTGTTCATCTTGTGCAGAGGAGAATTGGGATGAGTGCGACTCAAAGGAATGGGTTGATGAATGGTCTATAAGACCTTTGAGCCCACTGGACTCCTATTGTCCACCAACAACATTGCAACTAGGGGACATGGCAACATCTATTGACTTTGACCATTTGTCAGATATAGTACAACCAGGTAAATTGTCCATTTATATAGTTTTTCTAAACTATTTTGGATATTAATGTACTGAATATGTCTACATTGTTGAAGGTCATGTTTTTGCAATTATTGCACCTGAATACAATGATGAAGGGATAAATTATTATTTATGTCATTGTGTTGAGGCCAAAAAGAAATTGGATGTCATAGTCGTAGATAGCGAAGGATTACAATACCCTATAGGAGTGGTTGTTGTAATAGGAACATGGCTTAGATGATATGGTATGAACAACTCTAAGTTGTGGTTGTTCAAGGACTGGGAGACACACAGGAAGATCCTACATCATTCAAACCTTGTTATTGCTTTGAATGTTACTTTGATCAGATATGGGGGTAGGCCAGTGAAAAGAACTCTTTGGAAGGTTCCTGAGTCAGAGCATGAGGCAATACTTAACACACTAAAGGTTAAGGCAGATCCAGCTAGTTCAATGGACTAAATCGGGCTATACTAAAATGTTGTAATATGTGTTCAACTATACTATTTGTTTCTCTGACAAAGTTAGCTTCTATGGTACATGCCCCACGTGTATAGAGGGAAATTTGTAATTGTAATCATAATGCAACACTGCATATTTTTTGGGGCAATACCGGAGGTTTTCTCCACTCAGCTCTTTCCTACCAGCATCTTTATTGAGCTGAGTTGTAAACATGTTTCATAATATTAATAAAAAAAGAAACATGTTTACAATAATTTCTTAGCATTTTTATGGTGTTTTATCCAATGCAAAACTATGTAATTTTATGTGACTAATGATGGGATAGAAATAAGATTTTTTCTTAGATCAAATCTCCTCAAAACATATTAGATCAGATATAAAACTTGGTCAAATCTCCTCAAAACATGTTAGATCAGATTTCCTCTTGTTTCCACTATGGATTTATGAGATCTATGCATAGTATGACCTTCTAACCCTAGGGATGGATCCAATAAAATTTATATTGACAACACAACATGAAATAAGGAAGGTATAATGAGTTTTGTTGCAAGAAAGTGGAGGAGAGCTTCCCTATGCATGCTTTGGGTGCACTTGGAAGGTGCGAACCATGACACAGACATGGATTTGGCTTAAGAAGACAATGACCTAAGGATGTTCACAAACTCCTTAAATGGTGTAACACAACCAAAAAAAGGGTTTCCTACTCCAACAAACTCCTTTAGAAAGTTTACAAACTCAATCAAACTTTGGTGCCTTTTGGGCTTTAGGGACACTACGCCTAAATCTAGCCTTTAACTAGAATTCTTCACCAGTGGACTTCCTGACCACTCCTGAGCATTTAGATGGTCCTTGTATGACCTAAGGATGCTAAAAAAACTCTTGGTTTGGTCCCTTTACAACCATACCATAGAAAACTAGACCTGCACCCACTTTCGCTTGTAGCCCTCTCAACATAGATTTTCTATTCTAACTTTTTCATAACTGAGTATCTTGACACAAACAGGGCATTTTCAGACACCCATTTGGAAGTTATGTAAGATCCCAAAGCCTTGTCTTCCAACTCCAATCCAGCACCACCTAACTCTCACCTTGTACACAGACCTAATTGGCCTAATTAGGCTTGGTTTACAAAGGAAGTGTGAAGTATAGGGTTCTTGGAACTGGTAGCTCAAGTAGTGAAAAAATCTCTTCAGTGCACATGTACACTGATAGAAAAAATTCAGATAAAGAAGTAACAAGTGTTGTGGAATTATCCACAGAGCAATGTGAAATGAAGCCTCAAATTGGTTCATTAGCAGGCAAAGAATTTGGTCATGCACTTCATTCTAGCACCACAAATATTTCTATTAAAAATGACTATCTGTCAATGGCCTTGCATTTACAAGACTTGGGCATTATCATTGAAAGGTAAGTTCATTGCCACCTTTGGCAAGGCAGTCTCACTCCTCATTTTACAACAAAGGGTAGCCATCTATGGTCCAAGGTTTTAATTCAGCTGACAAGTGGAGAGCTTCTGAAGGTACTGATCTCTTTCATAGAGAAGTTCCTGCTTCATCTCAAGGTTCTTGTTTGGGTGACCAACTCCTTCAGGATCCACAAATAGACCCATTAATTGGTAAAAGGGTAGATGCAATTTTGGAAAGAGTATCCCAATTGAAGAGTAATGGATATTCCTGTGAGCATGAAGTTATTGCAGATACAATGGGTGTATCTCCTCCACTAACAAATATAACTACTTCCAGAGACTTGAGTTTAAATGGAGACTGTCTATTCCCAAACATGCCCCAGTTGAGCAGATGAACCAGATGTTGCTTGAGTCAAGAAGATAGTGGTTTATTAAAGCATCTGCATTATCCCACTTGCTATCAGTTACTAATTTTTGAGCAGCTTGTCAGCTCCTTCTGTGTAGGATTTCTATAATATATAATGTCCTCATGCAAGTACATGCCATGCACAGTCATTCCAACCCTACCGATGACTCCGTGCTGAAGTGTCCCTCAAGGTCCCTTAAGCATGAAATCAGCAATCTTTGTCAGGTCATATCTTAGAGCTTGTATGGGGTAGCATGGATCCATCAATTGATATGAGACCATATTGTCAGGGCCTACAAAAGCCTATCTTGGTTTTTGGAGATTCAATTTTGTTTAAATTCGGCAACACATTCTCAGTCGGTGTCAGAACTCAAAGTGTTCCTCAGCTAAAATGATCAACATTGCATATCTTTCCAACCATCGGTCATAGCCTCGAATCATTAGTTCCAATAGCTCTGAATGACCAAGTAAACACTAGTGGAAACCTCATTTGGCACCCATAGTTATTCAATCCCCGCCGATGACTCTATGCTAAAGTGTCCCTCAAGGTCCCTTAAGGATGAAATCGGCAATCTTTGCAGTGTCATATCTCAGAGCTCAATCAACATAGAATTGATTCATTAGGTGCTACAAGAATGTGTTGTCGGGCCTACAAAATCCTATCTTAATTTTTAGAGATTCAACTTATTTTAAATTCGGCAACACATTCTCGGTTAGTGTCAGAACTCAAAGTGTTCCTCAGCTGAAACAGTCAATGTTGTGTATCTTTCAAACCTTCAGTCATAGCATCAAACCGTCAGTTCCAATAGCTCCAAATGGCCAAGTAAATGCTAGTGACAACCTCATTCACCACGCACAATTGTTTGGACCCCGCTGATGACTCCGTGCTGAAGTGTCCCTCAATGTTCCTTAAGCATGAAATCAATGATATTTTCAAGGTCATATCTTGGAGCTCATGCAATGTAGAATTGATTCATCATGTGCTACAGGACCATGTTGCCGAGGCCTACAAAAGCCTATCTCAGTTTTTAGAGATTCAACTTATTTTAAATTTGGAAACACATTCTCAATCGGTGTCAGAACTCAAAGTGTTCCTCAGCTAAAACGGTCAACATTACGTATCTTTCCAACCATCGGTCGTAGCATCAAACCATTAGTTCCAAAAGCTCTAAATGGCTGGGTAAACACTAGTGGAAACCTTGTTCACCATGTATAGTCATTCGAACCCCACCGACAACTCCGTGTTGAAGTGTCCCTCAAGGTCCCTTAAGCATGAAATCAGTGATCTTTGTGGGGTCATATCTCAGAGCTCGTGCAACATAGAATAGATTCATCAAGTGCTACAAGACCATGTTTTCGGGGCCTACAAAAGTCTGTCTTAGTTTTCAGATATTCAACTTATTTTAAATTCGGCAACACATTCTCGGTCGATGTTAGAACTCAGTGTTCCTCAGCTGAAATAGTCAACATTGCGTATCTTTCCAACCGCCAATCGTAGCATCGAACAATTAGTTCCAACAGCTTTGAATGGCTGGGTAAACACTAGTGGCAACCTCATTCAGCACCCACAATGATTCAATCCCCACCGATGATTCCATGCTGAAGTGTCCCTCAAGGTCCCTTAAGCATGAAATCAGTGATCTTTGCGGGGTCATATCTTGGAGCTCATGCGACGTAGAATCAATTCATCAGGTGCTACGAGATCGTGTTGGTGAGGCCTACAAAAGTCTGTCTTAAATTTTAGAGATTCAACTTATTTTAAATTTGGCAACACATTCTCAGTTGGTGTCAAAACTCAAAGTGTTCCTCAGCTGAAATGATCAACATTGCATATCTTTCAAACCGTCGGTCATAGCATCGAACCATCAGCTCCAATAGCTCCGAATGGCTAGGTAAATGCTAGTAGAAACCTTGTTCACCATGAACAGTCATTTGAACCCAGCCGATGACTCCGTGCTGAAGTGTCCCTCACGGTCCCTTATGCATGAAATTAGTGATATTTGTGGGGTCATATCTCAGAGCTTGTGCAACATAAAATCAATTGGTCAAGTGCTACAAGACCATGTTGCTGAGGCCTACAAAATCCTCTCTTAATTTTCAGAGATTCAACTTATTTTAAATTCGGCAACACATTCTTGATCGGTGTCAGAACTCAAAGTGTTCCTCAGCTAAAACGGTCAACATTGTGTATCTTTCCAACCATCGGTCATAGCATCGAATCGTTAGTTCCAACAGCTTTGAATGGCTAGGTAAATGCTAGTGGCAACCTTGTTCACCATGCATAATCATTTGAACCCCGCCGATGACTCCGTGCTGAAGTGTCCCTCAAGGTCCCTTAAGCATGAAATCAATGATCTTTGCAGGGTCATATCTAGGAGCTCATGTGACATAGAATTGATTCGTCAGATGCTACAAGACTGTGTTGCTGGGGCCTACAAAATCCTCTCTTAGTTTTTAGAGATTCAACTTATTTTAAATTCGGCAACACATTCTCGGTCGGTGTCAGAACTCAAAGTGTTCGTCAGCTAAAATGGTCAATGTTGCGTATCTTTCCAACCATTGGTCATAGCATCGAATAATGAGTTCCAACAGTTTTGAATGGCTGGGTAAACACTAGTGGAAACCTCATTCGGCACCCACAATGATTCGATCCATGCTGATGACTCTGTGCTGAAGTGTCCCTCAAGGTCCCTTAAGCATGAAATTGGCGATCTTTGTAGGGTCATATCTTGGAGCTCGTGTGACATAGAATTGATTTGTTAGGTGCTACAGGACCTTGTTTCTGAGGCCTACAAAATCCTATCTCAAATTTTAGAGATTCAACTTATTTTAAATTTGGCAACACATTCCGGGTCGGTGTCAGAACTCAAAGTGCTCCTTAGCTGAAATGGTCAACATTGCGTATCTTTCCAACCATCAGTCGTAGCATCAAACAATCAGTTCCAAAAGCTCTAAATGGCTAGGTAAATGCTAGTGGCAACCTCATTTGGCACCCACAATGATTCGATCCCCACCAACAACTCCGTGCTGAAGTGTCCCTCAAGGTCCCTTAAGCATGAAATCGGCGATCTTTGCGGGGTCATATATTAGAACTTGATCGATGTAGAATCGATTCATTAGGTGCTATGAGAACATGTTGCTAGGGCCTCCAAAATTCTATCTCAGTTTTTAGAGATTCAACTTATTTTAAATTTGGCAACACATTCTCGGTCAGTGTCATAACTCAAAGTGTTCCTCAACTGAAACGGTCAACATTGCATATCTTTCCAACCGTCATTCGTAGCATCAAACCGTCAGTTCCAACAGCTCCAAATGGCTGGGTAAACGCTAGTGGAAACCTTGTTCGGCACCCATATTTGTTTGAACCCCACCGATGACTCCATGCTGAAATGTCCCTTAAGGTCCCTTAAGCATGAAATTGGTGATCTTTTTGGGGTCATATCTCGGAGCTCGTGCAACATAGAATCAATTTTTTAGGTCCTACGGGACCGTGTTGCCGAGGCCTACAAAAGCCTATCTCTTTTTATGGAGATTAAACTTATTTTAAATTTGGCAACACATTCTCAGTCTGTGTCAGAACTCAAAGTGTTCCTTGGCTGAAACGGTCAATGTTGCGTATCTTTCCAACTATCAGTTGTAGCATCGAACCGTCAGTTCCAATAGCTCCAAATGGCTGGGTAAATGCTAGTGGCAACCTTGTTCACCATGCACAATCATTTGAACCCCGTTGATGACTCTGTGCTTAAGTGTCCCTCAAGGTCCCTTAAGCATGAAATCAGTGATCTTTACGGGGTCATATCTCAGAGCTCATGCAATGTAGAATCAATCCATCAGGTGCTATGAGACCGTGTTGCTAGGGCCTACAAAATCCTCTCTCAGTTTTCAAAGATTCAACTTATTTTAAATTCGGAAACACATTCTCGGTCGGTGTCAGAACTCAAAGTGTTCCTCAGCTGAAATGGTGAATGTTGCATATCTTTCGAACCATCGATTGTAGCATCGAACCATCAATTCCAATAGCTCCAAATGGTGGGGTAAACGCTAGTGGAAACCTCATTCACCACACATAGTCATTTGAAACCTGCCGACAACTCTGTGCTAAAGTGTCCCTCAAGGTCCCTTAAGCATGAGATCGACGATCTTTGTAGGGTCATATCTCAGAGCTCGCATGTCATAAAATTGATTCATCAGGTGCTACAAGAGTGTGTCTGAAAATGCTCTAATTTTATCAAGATACTTAGTGGTTCAAAAGTTAGAGTAGAAAACCTCTATTAGGAAGGCTACAAGGAAAAGTGGGTGTAGGTCTAGTTCACTATGGTATGGTCTTGATGGGAACAAACCAGTTGTTATTTCAAAGGCCTTAGGTCAAATGAGGACCATTTACATGCTTGGGAGTGGTCAGGAAGTCCACTGGCGAAGATTTTCATCAATAAGTCACTTTTAGGCCTAGTTTCCCTAAAGCCAAAAAGACATTGAACTTTGATTAAGTGTCTAACTTTGCAAAGTGAATTTATTGGGATAGAAACTCACTTAATTGATTGTGTTACACCATCCTAAGAGATTGTGAATACCCTTAAGTCATTACAGGTGATTGGTGAATTGTGGGAGTCAAGTGAAGGGCCCACTACTTTTCGACTGTCACCTCTGCATTAAATTAGGTCTGTGTCCAAGGTGAGTGTTATGTGGTGCTGGAGTGGAGTTGGAAAACAAGGCTTTGGGATCTTAAATAACTTCCAAATGGGTTTCTAAAAATATCCTGATTGTGTGAAGATACCAAGTTGTGAAGAAGTTAGAGTGGAAAATTGAGGTTGAGAAGGCTATAAGGAAATTGGCATGCAGGTCTAGTTTGCTATGGTGTGGTTGTACAAGGATCAAACCAAGAGTTTCTTTAGAGTCCTTAGGTCATATGAGAACCATCTACATGCTTGGGAGTGGTCAGGAAGTCCACTGGTGAAGAGTTCTAACTAAAGGCTAGGTTTAGGCCTAGTGTCCCTAAAGCCAAAAGGGCATTGAAGTTTGATTGAGTGTATAAACTTGCAAAGAGAGTTTTTTGGGATAGAAATCCATTTTATTGGTTGTGTTACACCATTGTAAGAGCTTGGGAACACCTTTAAGCCTTTGTAGTTGGTGAGTTGTGGGAGCTAAAAGAAGGGAACTACACTTTCTTGTTGTAACCTCTGCATTAGTTCTCATTTAGGTGACCAACTCCTTTGAGGTCCACAAATAGACCCATTAATTTCCCAAATTGGTTTGTTAGTAGGCAAAGAATTTATCGAATGTCTTGAAATTTAAATGAAGAATTTTGGTGCAGGAGCACCTCTCCAAACACCTAAGTCCAACTTGGAACCAAATGAAGGTAGTGGATCTAAAGAATTCCTAAAAGTGAATTTGGATATATTAAGGCCAATAATGGAAATATCTAATAAACAATTTAATTTAAATATTATAAGTCCTAGAAGTCCTGGCAAAGGACTTAATTTTTCCTTGCAAAATCTTATTTTTTTAATGTTTGGTTGATTGTTTTGGGTTTGGAACAGAATTGTGGGTGATATAATAACATCATAACATCATTTTTCATCTATATTGAATGATTATATAATCTATTTTTCTTCATATTTGGAAAGTTGTAGTAGGTGGTCATATTGGTGCATTGAAATAACTCCATTTTGGTCTTTTTGATGATATAATGGGCCATTCAATGAATGTAATTTTTGTTTCTCATTGAATGGACCCTATGTAACATATGTATGATGTTACTAACCATTTGAATGTAGGAGAAGTTGTTTTAGTGGGTGTACACCATGAGGAAGAGTGGAAAAAGGGCACAAAATTGATGCCACAAGTGTAGCAGAAAAGGATCCACCTTAACAAGGGTATAATTTTATTTGAAAAAGAAGAATTATATGTCAAAAGAAAGGTGAATCCACAAGGAGGAGTTCTGGAAATGAGTTTTGAGTTGTTTTTAAGAAGGCCCTAGTTTTGAAGGCCTAGAGCGAGCAATTTGGGGCTTTTGGGTATAGAAAGCCTATAGGATCCAATTGACTTAAAATTTTTCTAATTGGGACGATATTAACACTTTTTGAAAAGTGGTAAGGTTGGGTGTTAAGTCTGTAATAGGGTTCTTTTGTAAAAGTGACCTATTAGGTCTAGGAAGGAAAGTGGAGCAGTAGTTTTTGGGGGTTGTGTTCCAAATTAACCCTACCTAATTCTAAGATATGTTTTGTAAAACCATAAAAGGTATCTAAATATGTAATTTATTTTGGAAGTGTTTTGGGAAAACTAAGATTTATTTTGGAAAAGCTCGCTGGTTAAGGCTACAAGGATAGAGAGCCTAGAGTGTGGATTGAGGGTAAGATCTTGGAGTAGGACTTCAAGAACCACTTGAACATTACTAGAGTCATATTTTAAGCCATATTGAAACCCTATAATAGTAAGGGAGTTGGGAGAAGTTAGATTGATAGGTTAGTGGCATATTGGCACTTGGGGCCACTTGGGTAAGGAACACTTTTGAGGAAACCAAGAACACTTTATTTATAAAATAACCCCAATCTAACCTACCTATTTGCATCAAATTTTCAACCAAGCTATAAATAAATTGTTGAAGCATTACTATCTGGATTTGTCAGAATTTCTTTAAAAAATTATCATTGCAAGAACAAGAGCCACTTAGGCTTCTTACATATTATATTTATACATTTATGCATTCATTTCATTACTTTTGTTATTATTACAGTTAAGGAATTGACTGTTATTAATGACATTGATTGGCATTTGTAGCACAGTCAGCAAGTTAAACATACAAGCATAATAAGGCATGGGAAATTTACAAAGCAAAGACATGAACATAAACATAATTTAGTATACATCAATACACCAAACCCATGAATTGCATACCTAAAACATAAAAAATATATATTCGTAGGGCATGAAGTCAAATATATATGTCCAATAATGTCATACATTGAATATATTCAATACAATAAAACTAACTTCCTCAAAGTCAAATGGATGTACAATGTTTCACTGATACAATATACAAAAAATATGTCCACTAATGCCATATAGGCATACAATCCATATCCCTAATCTAGTCCTTTCCCTCTAGGCAAAGAAAACAAATCCCGAGCTGTCTTCGATCATCGTGTCAATGGAGATGTAGTGGATGTCGTAGTCTTCTAAGTGCACTCACTCGTCCTCCTGTCTAGACTCTTTTGTAGCTCGACCTGATAAAAAAATAATTAGATAGAGATAACCAATATACATCAAAATTGAATTATACAATGACACAAAATTGAATATTGGCTTACCGCTAGCAAATAGTCACTATGTTCATCCACTGAAGGTGCATGCTGGCAATCTGGAGTCATAAGTCCCTACAACAATGATCAAAATAATAATTAAAATACATACATGGATATCATTATAAAATTCAATACAAAATATTAAAATAACAATTAAAGTTAAGTGATCTCTTTCATAGCTCAGTCAGTGCTTTAGAACTAGCTACTGCTGCAGCTGTATACACCTAAAAATGGTCACCTAGACTATTAGCCCCTTTTGCTAAATCATAAATTGCTTATTCTTGATCAAATCCTAGTTCTATCATTTATTCGATTATTTTCTATGGGCTAACCATCTTATCCCAAGTTTTTATTTATTTAAAAGGAATATTCCCTCCCCTTTTAATAAATAAAAATCCCCCACTTTTCCTCTTATCCTAAGTTGCACAAATAAAGTACTATTCTTATTTTATAAAAAGGGGAAAAGCACTTTTTGTCTCATATGGATACAAAAGTCAACTCTTATTTTCTCATTGGAGGATATTTGTGCACATGGATTGCTCCTCTTTCAAGCTCCACTGTTGATTAAATCTTTTGCCTCTTAATCTCCATGGTCCATTCCTTTGAACTTCCCTTAAAAGGAGAGCTCTCTCCTTCATTCTAGATCCCCAACTTTTTATGCTAATGTTATGCTGCAGGTTTTCTAGGTCACTTTGGAGCTTTTGAAGACATTCTTGCATCAAGCTTTTGAAGACATCATTGTTGCATCACATCTTAGCTTTCATTCTTAGCATCTAAATCTCATTCTTGCATTCTTAGCTTAGCTTCATATTTATGTTGTCTTAGATTAGCTTCATTTCCATGCTCTAGATTAGCTCACATAGATTAATTAGCTTGGGTTGTAACACTTACATATTTCCTTTCATAGCTTAGCTTGCATTTTCATTTCTAGCATAGCATTGCATTGCATTTTCATTCTTGATTCTTGAGGATATTGGCATTCTTTCCCTTGTTTTCATTGAATCTCCCATTGCATGGTTTACTAGCAAGGTTATAGGCTAAATAGCTCTAGCTAAGAGCATTCTTAAAACCCTTGCACTCCATGCCTAGGGAGCTATGGATCGATTTTTGAGACCTCATTCTTGAGTGTTCTTGAATGTAATGATCCATAGAAGTGCACCATTTTAGTGTGTACATTTTTGGCACCCACCGTGGGGCAGAGTAGACTAGCTTTGTCCCTTCCTTTTTTGCATTTCTGTCATTTTTTGTCAATTTTTTGGCAAGTTTTAAGCTTAAATTTTAGTCTCTATTTTTTTGTCTCAAACTGTCGCGCGACACTTTCCAGAAGTATTGCGCGATATACCTCTATATGCGCGTGTGATACTTCACTTGTCAGAAGTATCGCCTGTCCATAGTATCAAAAGTTTAAGTGTGATATATTGTTGGAAAGCTCTTTCTGAGCCTAATCCAACCATGATGGTTTCATTTTTAGATTTTATCATTTGATTAGCTATTTTACATGCAGATTATCTGATTTTTGATGTGCTAACCATTGTGGAGCTAACAAGTTGTGCTTGTAGGTGCTCTCATTGCTTGAAATTTGCCAAAAGAACGCATGTCAAAGAGGGCTCCTAATAGTTTTTGCAGGGCTGCCTTAAGCATAAAAACCAAATCAAGTGCTTGTTTAATTGCTTTCTTTATTAAGTGTGGCATATACTAGTTGTTTCATTTCATAGGCACTTAATACTTTGTGAAAGGAATCTTGGAGTGGTAGGAGAAGTATGCTCTTCACCTTTAGGTGAATCAAAAAATCTTGACCCATCTTGAGGGTTTGGAAGAAAAGGGGTAATTGGATCTTGCTTGGTGTGTTTGGGAGAAGTTTTTGAGATAAGGGAGTATGCTCTTCACCCTTGTGGTGAATCAAAAACCTAGAACCTCAAAAATCATCCACTCTTTGTTTAGATTAAGAATCCTTTAGTGGGCTTGCTCTTGAGCAATCAAGAGGAATGACCCAAGTGGGGAAAACCTTGTCATCATTTTCCGTGGTGGCGAGTGATTCCAACTCACTATAATCTCAAGGCTATCAAGGACACAAAACCTTGGTAGACATAACACTTGTCTTCACTTGATGTGAGTAGCTCATGGGATTGTGACCATGGGGAAATCATTGAGCAAGAATGCTTAAGGTACTCTTGAGGCCGCGAGGTCCTAGTCCTTCATGAGGAGCAAAAGCGTTGTTATGAATGGAGGCCCTTACTATGAACTATTAGATAGAGGCCACCTTATTTTAGCCACTTAGCTTCTTGGTGCAAAGATTGATCCAAGTGGACTTACCCGGATCACCCCAAGACACTCACCATATGTGTTCCTTTGGTTGTGTTTTTGACACTTCCATGACAATGCCAATATCTCTTGTGGGAAACCACTTGGTGTGAGGCAAGGGAGCATCAAGTTGTGGGCCACGTTGCTAAGTAATGAGCCTTGTCCTTCTAGGTAGTAATTGCTTGAATTGTCTTCGATTGTGCTATGCCCGTGTAAACATTCTCAACATTCAAACAAATGGTAGCGTTCATAAGGTTTTCTATTTTGATATCACAAGTGCTTGTCTTGGCAAGGTTGCTTTTGCCCTTGTTTCAAGTGTTCTATGACATGTTTGATCACCTATTGTTTGCAAACCTATCTTTTATCTACTGTTACTGCTTGTCAAACTGAGAAATTGCACTATCCAAACTTTGAATTTGGTCAAAATGATTCAAAACTAAGGTTTTTATGTTCATTGGTCAAAAATTCATACAAATCTACAATAGTATTGCACACCTTACTGAGAAATATCATGCGATAGTTCATGCCCTGCTATTTTATCATGCACTTTGCTGAGGTATATCACGTGATAGTTCGTGCCTGCTGGACTATCACCCCACTAGCCTAGAGTCTATCGCCCAACCATACTATAGTCTATCGCCTGGCTTGGGGTGAAGTATCACCCAAAATGAGAAGTATCACCTTGTCTGCCTGGAAAGTATCACCCAAAACCTTTTGCTGTCTTGTTGCTGTTGCAATCTGAAGTTGCTAAATTTGCATTTTAACCTGTCGTAGAGTGTCTTTTTTTGTTCTTACCTAAGTTGGTTTGTTACCTACATGCTTAGATTTGTTCTAGACTGAAACAAATGAGCCAAAACTATTAGATCTGAGTTTAACAAATGCTACTCTTGATCACTTGTCGCATCATGGTTACCTCTCTAGCTACTTGCTTATTGAGCTTCTTGCTCATTGCTCGGCTTTAGTCAATTGATTTTTGTAAGTGCTTGAGCACTTTTGATGAGCCATCTCTCTATTGTTCTACTTTGACAAGTGATCTTTATTAGCTTTTCTTATCTCAAATTTGAGAAACTTTGTCTCATTCTATTAGTCAACCAACATCTCTTTTCATGCCGGTTACAACTTGGTCTCAATTTGAGCAGGAGAGTCATCCTCCGTTCAATTATACACAGTTACCTTCTCCAACTAGACATTCCAAAGAACCCATTAGCAATGATAGTTCTAGTTCTAACCAATCTAAGAATTCCAAGGCTACCCTTTGGTACAAAGGAGATTTCCTCTTTTCCATATTCAAGACCCCCAAAAACACAGACAGTGTCTCACTTACTTTGACTGAACAAGAAAAATTCCAACGCTTGCAAGAAAACTTTGAGCATAAGGATAACCAAGCATGCTTAGACAAAGAACACAATCAAAAAAGGATGGATGTTGCTAGGCACATGGCTTATAGAGGGACATTTCATGAGCAACCTGAGACTACTAATCATGAGCATAGACCTCTTTTTATCAATGGAAACAATTTCAACAACACACCACCAAGATCTCCTCCAAGGCCAAATTTTGCTATGCCTTCTTCACCTCCTAGACCTCCTCCCTCTCAACATGAGGTAGAGGTTGATGATGAGATTTCTAGTGAGGATCTCATGAGATTTGAACAAGATGTGGTCTCCCAATGAATGATGCATAAGCTTTTAGAGCGTAATGGCGATCAATATTTTCAATATATGACTTCTAGAGGATACAAGCTTCCTCCCGGTTATGATGTCAGACAAATTGTCCAACAAATAGTAAAAACTAAATTAGAAGTCCTTCAGGAAGAACTACATCAGACAAATCAATGCCTTACCCAAATGGCACTAGAAAGAGAGCCTCTAAAGGTCTCTTTTGTAGAATCAATTTGTGCTCTTCCTTTTGATAAAAGTCTATACATAGTCCCGTTTCCTAGGGATATTGAGGTTCCCAAATATGACAAGTATGATGGAAATGGTGATCCTCATGACCATGTACGTCACTTTTATGCTCTTAGTATGGATTTTCTTCATGAAGACACATTTCTTCTATGATTATTCCCTCAAAGTTTAAGAGGCCAAGCTTTGGAATGGTTTGCGAAATTGACACCACCTCTTAAGACATTTGATGAGTTGGCTCAGCGATTTACCCAACATTATTCTTACAACATCCAACAACCTATCACCATGATAGATCTCGGTAATCTAAGACAACATCAAGGTGAGCCATTTGCAACTTACTTACAACATTGGAGGTCATTGTATTCTTGATATCCTCGTCAGCTACCTAAAAGAGAAAAGATTGACATTTTCATCAACACACTTGTGCCTGAGCTATTTTATGATCTAAGGAAGAAACTATTCTCCTCTTTCAATGACATGGTTGAAAGTGCATATCGAATTGAGGATGTAGCTATAAGAAAAGGGGATATTTTTATTAATAAAGATGCTAAAGGAAATGGAAAAGACAAGAACAAACCTTGGAATAAGAACAAGTATGTTGTTAATGATGGGGTTGTTGATGCTCCTAAAGTTAAAGAGCCTGCTTTCAATCTCTCTAATGCTATCTATGCAGCAAAACAACAAGAGGCTGCCAATGCTCATAGTGCTCCTAAACCTCAATATGCAGATAAGCCTAAGAAGTCATTTCAAAAGTGAGTCTATACTAAGTTGGCAGAACCTTATGATGTGATCCTTAAGACTTTGGTTGATAATGGATATCTTACACTTCTTGATAAACTTGGTAACTAGGATCCACCAAATAAGCCTGATTGGTGGAGAGAGGATCATTATTGTCATTATCACAGAAACAAGGGACATCCAATAGACAATTGTTTTAGGCTTAAGGATGACATTTATGATCTTATTGAGAATGGCATAATCTCCACTGATGGCTTAACTAAAAATTCTGATCACACAGCTTTCAAGGATCCTCTACCTAAGCATGACAAGGGGGAAACCTCTCAAACACATAAGAAGAATCATGATGCTAAGACCAATTACACTTATCCTTCTAATATGCTTGTGATCAACATGGTAGAGCCTGTTGAGAGTGTTTTAATGATGAGTTCTCAAGATGATAATATAGCCAATCATGGTACGCCAAAGTTGGTCTTGCAAACACGTGATAGTTCATCTTCCCAAAGTGAGACACTAAATGTTGTTACTAAGGGGCAAGCCAAGATTGTCCTTAAAGCTTTTCCTTCCAAACAAGTGGCTCCTTCGGCCACCCCTAGCTATGATCTTGTCCAACATTTGCAAAAGACACCAGCCCAGATATCTATCCTTGAGTTGCTTCGGTTATCCCCTTCGCATAGAGAGATTCTTGATGAGGCTTTACGTACAACATGTGTTCCCAATGAAATTGATCCAAATCAATTTCAGGCTATGGTCAACCACATTTCATCTCTGCTATCTCTCTCCTTTTCTATAGAAGATGACATATCTATTACTCACCCTCATAATCTAGCTTTACACATTGAAGTTCTAGTCTACCATACCTGAGTCCGCCAAGTCCTGATAGACAATGGTGCAGGGTTAAATATTGTTTCTTTCAATGTCATACAATAGTTGGGTTTGTCAGAATTTTCTATGGATTCTAAGAAGAAGATTACTATAAAATCTTATGATGAAGTGGAAAGATCTTCCAAAGGTCTTGTCACACTGCCTGTCCAAGTGGGTCCTGTCACGAAAGATATTAGCTTCCAAGTATTGGACATCCCACTTGCATATAACATTCTTTTGGGTCATCCTTGGATCCATGACATGCAAGCTGTTCCTTCCACTTATCATCAATGCGTCAAATTTCCAAAAAATGACACTAAAGTTGTGATTCCTGGAGACCATACTATTGCTATCAATGCTCTTGCTACTGCTGAAAAATTTGTTCCTCACAATGAACCTTCTCTTGATCCTAGTACGTCTCTAGTTGCTACTGAGAAATCACTTAAGATGATGAGCCTTGGTATGGGTGAATATAAGCTGGGTTCCTTTGCTTCTATACATGTTTCTCCTAGGTCATATGGGAAACCTTTTGATCAGAGGCAGCCTTCCACTTCTACTATGACGATCTTTGATACTTTTGTTCCTTCATCCATTCCTTTAGAAGCTGAAAGAGAAGAAAAAGCTATCCAAGAGTGGATTCATAGAGAAGATGAGGGTAGATTTTCCCTCCTTGATCATTCCAGAAATACTCCCCTGCTCAGTAATTCAGACACAGATACAGATGAGTCACCACTGCACACTATGGTTCAAATGGGAGATGATCTTCCTTCTACCTCACTTCTTTGAGGAGAAGAATGTATATCTACTAATGATATGGCTGAAGCCTCTATGTCTAGAACCTATGTGCCTAAAGAATCATTGCACTATGATAGACAACATCGCAACATTGCACGACTGCTACAAAGAGGTGATCTATCACATAATGACATGAGTATCTCTACTTCTCGGCATCTTAAGCCTCTTCCAGAAGGTTCTTCCATGACAGATATGGATGTTGATGTAGTTCATACCTCTTGTAACCCACCTGACGTAGTCGATGAGTCTCATGAAGGGTCTGATGGGTTTGTTCCCCGTATTTCCTTAGTAGACTACGTTGGTCCTTCTATGACAAGGCTAGATCTAGCTACTTTTGGAGCTTACCCTATAGTCTCAACCTCTCATGTCACCCAAGATGACAGCCCTCACATAAATGCTATTGAACCAGTCACTTCATTTCATCTCGCATTAACACCTGTTACTTCTTCCACCAGTGAACTAGCAACAAAAAAGATTGAATCAACAATCAAGCATCACAGTCATCAAGTCAAAAGAAAAGAGCAATGGTAGGATGGAGAAAACCACATTGTGGTGGTATCCGAACCTAAGAAAAGTAAGAATAAAAATTTGCTAAAAAATAATGATTCTCAAATAAAAGATGACAAGCTGATTCTCTACAAAAAAAAGGTACATTACTTCAAGCATGATCTCATATCAGTTACACTTCAGCCCATTCCTAGAGCTGAGAACAAAGTTGCTAATGCCTTGATTACTTTGACATCCATCTTACAAATGAAAAAGCATAAATCTCGCTTCAAGTTCCTGGTGGATGAATTACGCTATCCTACACACAAATCCTACAATCCTGCCATCTTTTCATATCTTCCACCTCATATTCTTCCTAACAATCCACCATGCCATTCTTCTCACCATCCCTTACACTTTGCCTTTGTCTCTATTGACTTGTATAGGAAGGGTCTAGATGGAACTCTCCTTAAGTGTCTAGAAATAGAGGAGTCAGAAAAAGTGCTAGCTGAAATCCACGATGGCATATGTGGATCATATTCTAACGATCCTCTACTAGCTCAGACATTGCTTAGGGCTGGTTATTATTGGTTGAACTGGTTGAGACCTCCTATCGTCACAGTTGCAACATTTGGGCCTGGGGCTTATCAGTTCTCTACATCAGAGGAAGTATATTTTTCATGCCCATTTTTGTCTAGGGCATTCTTTGTACATACTTTATGATCCTGAAAAAACTCCAAAAAAACCAAAAAAAAATTCATATATGATGCTGAAAAAATCCTAAAAAGCATAAAAAGTACTAAAAAAAAGAGCATCCTAGTGCAAACCTAGCAATAGGCACTTTGATGTCTCACCAAAAAAATCAAAAAGTTGAAAAAATTGAAAAAATTGAAAAAGTGCCTTGGTGAAAACCTGGAAACAGGCGCCTTGGTAGCAAAAATAAAAAAAAATTTATAAAAAGTCCTGAAAAAATTGCAATAAATCTATCAAGTGGTGAAAAGCTGGAAACAGGTGTTGCTTGAGACCCTCTGTACCTATGTCTATCAGTCTTGCGTGGTGCTCCTTTCGCTCCACTTCTCACTTTGTCTCTCCTAGCCTGGAATTGACTCTTATCTTAGTCTAGGGGGCATACGTTGTTTAAGCTTATCTTGGGTCTCTTTGTGCATCTGGGTTTCTTAGGCACCTCACAAATAGTGTTTTTCAACACCACCCCAATTTTGTTTTTCAACACTACCCTAGCGTCGAGTTTTTCTTAACACTTATCAGATATCCTTCCCGTCATCTTGGATGATGCAATATTTCTCACTGGCAGATGTGATACTCAAAGTTTGACTCTATGACCTTCACACACGCACTTGACTCGCTGAGATTTGTTTGACTTTATTTCTTTGTGTGCTGTCTATGATGATTTCCTTGCTAAGTGTTCTCCCCCTATGATCATTTTCGATGATGCATAGCTAGAAGACTGAGGGAATGAGAACATGTTTTATTATTTTTTCTGCTTGTGCATATATTTTGTTGGTCCTAACTGTCATGAGCATTTATGCTGGTCTTACTTGACACTATGGACCTACAAGGTATTATCCTTGACTATTTCACAAGTGCATGCTTATAGTCATCTTGACTTTCTTATGTATCGATGCGAGCATAATCTTTCCATATCAAAACTTAGGTAATCTCACTGCACTAGCCATCTTGACCTACATGTCTTTGATGCCTAGGTGAGATTTCCACATTTCTATCTGATATAGATCATATTCAGATCCACATAGTTATGCTAGTGTGTATTGTATGATCTTACGGTGCTACCTAATGCTCGATGATGAATATTAGATGTCTATTAGCATTGTGACCTTGCAAGTAAACCACTTTTCATGTAGCTTGCATTCTTAGGTTCATGTTAGATTAGTTTTGCATCTTGCATATGGAGAGAGCTCTCTTTTTCATCTTACGTGGACTTGTTAATCAAACTGCGCTCACCTTTCGCTTCTTTCCCGATCATGTCTTTCACTTCTTGTCTTTCATATCACATCATTTTCTCTTCATTTTAGAATCAAAACTAAAATCTGAGTTCACCTTGATCACCCAAATTGCCTTTCTTCTTCCGTGTAGTTGGCTGACCTTTTGAGGCCCAATCCTTCGATCTTCACTGGGTCATTCTTCACCTCTTCATCCCCATCCCTTTCAAACTTCTAGTCTTTCATTCACTTTCAAATCCCAAGTTCAAATCCCCCCCCTCCGTGGTGTTTACGGGTTGAGGGATAAATAGGTTCGTGCCCCGTGTCCCATGTGTGGGGCATATCTTCACTGCTTGATGGTTATTCTGTTCTCTCTCTTCGATTATGATTTCTAATGATTTGATCATGTCTCTCTTGCTTCTGCTTTCCCTCTACCTTGATTTCACTTTTGATCCTGAGGGGGCAGACACATCATATCTTATTGGCTATCTCTTTCCTAAGTGTTCAGTACTGTCGCTACCAGGCTGATCATGCAGGATTTTCTATCTCTCTACACTTCATTCTTTGGAGTCAAATCGCTATTGCTTGCCTTCTTGGCTATATCTTACTTTCTTGGCTTATCTGAGTTGTTTTGTGATCCCAAATCAATCTCACATTTCAACTTCATTCTTTGACTGCATGTGTTCTCAAATCGATCACACATTAGTCAAAGAGGGGCAAATGTATACACCTAAAAATGGTCACCTAGACTATTAGCCCCTTTTGCTAAATCATAAATTGATTATTCTTGATCAAATCCTAGTTCTATCATTTATGTGATTATTTTCTATGGGCTAACCATCTTATCCCAAGTTTTTATTTATTTGAAAGGAATATTCCCTCCCCTTTTAATAAATAAAAAGCCCCCACTTTTCCTCTTATCCTAAGTTGCACAAATAAAGTACTATTCTTATTTTATAAAAAGGGGAAAAGAACTTTTTGTCTCATATGGACACAAAAGTCAACTCTTATTTTCTCATTGGAGGATATTTGTGCACATGGATTGCTCCTCTTTCAAGCTCCACCATTGATTAAATCTTTTGCCTCTTAATCTCCATGGTCCATTCCTTTGCACTTCCTTTAAAAGGAGAGATCTCTCCTTCATTCTAGATCCCCAACTTTTTATGCTAATGTTATGCTTCAGGTTTTCTAGGTCACTTTGGAGATTTTGAAGACATTCTTGCATCAAGCTTTTGAAGACATCATTGTTGCATCACATCTTAGTTTTCATTCTTAGCATCTAAATCTCATTCTTGCATTCTTAGCTTAGCTTCATATTTATGCTTTCTTAGATTAGCTTCATTTTCATGCTCTAGATTAGCTCACATAGATTAATTAGCTTGGGTTGTAACACTTGTATATTTCCTTTCATAGCTTAGATTGCATTTTCATTTCTAGCATAGCATTGCATTGCATTTTCATTCTTGATTGTTGAGGATATTGGCATTCTTTCCCTTATTTTCATTGAATCTCCCATTGCATGGTTAACTAGCAAGGTTATAGGCTAAATAGCTCTAGTTGAGAGAATTCTTAAAACCCTTGCACTCCATGCCTAGGGAGCCATGGATCAATTTTTGAGACCTCATTCTTGAGTGTTCTTGAATGTAATGATCCATAGAAGTGCACCATTTTAGTGTGTATAGCAGCTGCTCCACGATCCAAAGTATCACAGACAGAAGGAGGAATCTCTGATGTCAAAAGCTGAAAATGAAACAAAAAAAGTAAATTATGCAGTTATCAAGATTACATATATTTTTTACAACCCTACTAATGAGTAAATGATACCTCTGTGAAGGTTCCACGGCGTCCTCCGGTGTGCGGTGTTGAAGTCAAAGCTTCGACATTCAACTAGTGCACATGTACATGGAAAATTATAAGATAACCATTCATATAAGAACGTACTACTGACATGTTAATTATAATGCATTATTACATGTATACCTATGGACTCAATGGTGACCTCACAAACCTAGGTGAAAGAGTGTAATCATCGTGCCTCTGGATTTTGATCATAATTTGTCTAGTAATTTAGTCATTCATTCATTAATTAAATATGATCAAGTAAATCCTATTAATATGCAAATAAAGATACCTCAAGGAAAGTTGCACGACACCCTTCCCTATTTTTTGTGAACGTCAATGGTTCACCAATGCACATCTAATGCACATGTACAATAAGTTAGGATATAATTATTCATATAATTACATACTTTTTCAATTGATGATGATGTGTAAAAGGGGACATTAGGATCATCGCCACTTCCACTGCCACCGCCACCACTGACACTCTTGCCCTGAATTTTCATCATAAACAATAGATACTAAATTAAATAGTTATTCTTTTATAAATGAAATATGATAAAAGAAATTTAATGAACTTGGAAATATTTACCTGTGTGTCAATTCCAAATGTTGTATTTAGAAAGTTATCAGTCATCAATCTAGAATCCTCTTGCTCTCTCTCACCAGTACCAAATGTGCACAAGCATCCACATGATCGAAAAATATGCCTCCTTGAGGATTGACCATAGTCAGCCTCAACTAAAGGAGTGGCACACTGAATGAGAGTCTGTGTAAGAGCACTAATCGTGCCTAGTGTGTCTGACTCTACATGTTCCTTCACAACAGAAGGAATACTAACATGATCCAACAGTGGCTTGCCACTATCAACCCTAGCTACATTAGGGTCACGATGTGCCCCTTCTCGATCAAATGATGAACCCCCTCCTCTACCCTGAGAATCCAGCATGTCAAAATAATTTGGTACCTCCTTGAGTACAAACTTGCAATAGAGTTTCCTCAAGAAATATATAGGAACCTCATGATTGTTGTGAGGAGGCGAATCAAAGACCATCCACCATCTCTCCCAAAAATTCTTTTTAATGTCTTTATTTATGCACTAATGAATTGGAAACCTCCTTGTTGTAGTTCTAAGAGTATCTGCGTCCCCTGGTTTTTTAAATAGCTAGAAAATGTCATCTTTTGTGATTTTATTCTTTTTTATGTCCGCATAAGATAATTTATTTGCATAATATTGTTTTTGTTCTTCTCTTTTATCCCGCCATATATTAATTTGCCCACTAACTACGCTTACGTGGGTTGAGATTGCTTCCAATGATTTTGCAAGTCTTTCCCTTTCGAGATTTCTACCACTAGAATCTTTTAACCTATTAATTAAAGATTCTAATTCTTTTTTCCCTCTTTCAATTTGGTTCAACAAATTTTGTTGTGTTCTAGGAGGAGGTTTCTCGATTGGTGGAGGCAATTGAGGTTCATTTTCTTCATTTCTTTCTTCATTCGGTTCTTCATTTGACTCATCATGAGGAGACAGAGGGTTTGGTGGAGGGAGATTATTTCTTCCTAACATTAAAAAAAACTACATTTTAAAGTATTGATTACACAATAAATTTAAACAAAAACAAATTTGAACAAAACAAATTTAAACAAAAACAAATTGCAACAAAACTAAAATTTTAAAACAAATAAGAGGCATGAGAAGTTGTAAAAACACTTACCTCTTCTCCCGGATCAAACTTGACGATGCTGTGGAGCCATTTGATCGATGGATAAAGAAAAAAAATCAACTCACAAGCAACTATGATAGGGTGTGCGCACTTACAAATCCTCTCTAAGCTGAAAACGCGGGTTTGAGAAAAAAAAATGAGCTCAAACCCATGTGCAACAAATATATGTGACTTTTTACAAAGGGCGTAGGCCCTATAGGGCATACACCCTTTGGAAAACATTAAGCATTCCAAAGGGCGTACGCCCTTTGGAAAACACTAAGTTTTCCAAAGGGTGCATGCACTTTGGAAAACTTAGTGTTTTCCAAAGGGCGTACACCCTTTTTCTTGGATTGCACAAGCCATAGGGCATGTGCCCTATAGGGTGCATGCCCTTTAGTGCGTGCGCACTATTCATGATGGGGGGCCAAATAGAAAAGTGGAAACTTTTTGGTCCCCCATCTTTGTGCACTTACCCACATATATTTTTTACAACCCTACTAATGAGTAAATGATACCTCCGTGAATGTTCCACCACGTCCTTCAGTGTGCGGTGTCAAAGTTGAAGCTCCAACATTCAACTAGTGCACATGTACGTGGAAAATTATAAGATAACCATTCATATAAGAACGTACTACTGACATGTTAATTATAATGCATTATTACATGTATACCTATGGACTCAATGGTGACCTCACAAACCCAAGTGAAAGAATGTAATCATCGTGCCTCTGGATTTTGATCATAATTTGTCTAGTAATTTAGTCATTCATTCATTAATTAAATATGATCAAGTAAATCCAATTAATATGCAAATAAAGATACCTCAAGGAAAGTTGCACGATGCCCTTCGTTGTCTATTGTGAACGTCGATGGTCCACCAGTGCACATCTAATGCACATGCACAATAAGTTAGGATACAATTATTCATATAATTACATAATAATCAAATATGTTAATTAAATTTTTTATTCGATACATACTTGTGCAATTGGCTATGATGTGTAAAAGGGGACATTAGGATTATTGCCACTTCCACTGCCACCGCCACTGCCACTAACACTCTTGCCCTGAATTTTCATCATAAACAATAGATACTAAATTAAATAGTTATTCTTTTATAAATGAAATATGATCAAAGCAATTTAATGAACTTGGAAATATTTACCTTTGTGTCAATGCCAAATGTCGTATTTAGAAAGTTATTAGTCATCAATCCAGAATACTCTTGCTCTCTCTCGCTAGTACAAAATGTGCACAAGCATCCACATGACTGACAAATATGCCCCCTCAAGGAATGACCATAGTCACCCTCAACTAATGGAGTGGCACACTGAATGAGAGTCTGTGTCAGAGCACTAATCGTGCCTAGTGTGTCTACCTCTACATGTTCCTTCACAGCAAAAGGAATACTAACATGATCCAACGGTGGCTTGCCACTAACAACCCTAGCTGCGTTAGGGTCACGATGTGCCCCTGCTCGATCAAATGATGAACCCCCTCCTCTACCCTGAGAATCAAACATGTCAAAATAATTTGGCACCTCCTTGAGTACAAACTCACAAAAGACACTACTACATTTGGGGCCAAATTTTGATGGCCATTTGTCGGATTTGCAACGCCCATTTTTTAGAATTTTGACACATGAGTTCGTTGCCATTTTTGCATAGAAGATTGTGACAGAAGACCTACCTATCAGTTTACTGACACCTTTTCACATCAAAAAATTACAAATGACAACAGCTTCGAAATGGATTTTCCTCTGGTTCATCCATCGGAATTCCAACAACAATACCTATCAGAAATATACAATCTCTGTCAGAACTGACTGTCGAACCATACTAGTTTTGATGGTATAACTGTTGGAATACCAACAGTTAGTATCATATTCCGATAGATCTACCTTTCGGTGATATGGCCTCATTGTCAAAAGTTCTGTCAAAAATGTTCTCTTTACGACACTTAAACTGTCGGAATAGTGACAGTTATGCACTATTCTTCGACAGGGTTTCCTGTCGAACATATAGCATTATTGTCACACTAAATGTCAAAAATTATTTTTTTCTGACATTTTGTCTGTCGAATGCATAGCGCTTCTATCGGAATTAATTGTTAATTGTCCAAAAACTGACGGATAGGCACATTAAAGTTAACACAGCTCAAGAGACCATCATAGGTTGTCTCTTTCTTCGGTCTATATTATTGACAGAATGTTTTACCTTTCATTAGCTCATAAAATCTGGGGATTTGAAAGAATTTAATAGAATATTTTCATGACAACGTATATTATTTAAGTTGATGTTGCATGAATTTATCTACTTCGTGCACTTGTAGACTATGAGGACGGTGATAAAGAAGTATTGTCATGGGAGGGGATGCTTCTTTATTGCCATCTTCATAGTATACAAGTGCGCGAAGTAGATAAAGTCATGCAACATCAACTTAAATAATATACGTTGTCATGAAAATATTCTATTAAATTCTTTCAAATCCACAGATTTGATGAGCTAATGAAAGTTAAAACATTCTATTAATAATATAGACCAAAGAAAGAGACAACCTATGATGGTCTCTTGAGTTGTGTTATCTTTAGTCCTAGCTACCTATCGATCATTGAGAATAATCACCACCTTGCATTTATGTACATCGCAAAAATTTATCACAGTCTCACAAAAACATTTTACACTTGTACATCTCATCAATATTGGAGGCCTAAAGTAATTTTATATGATCACTAGCACATTTCGTGCATGGATGAGAAAACACTATCCAAAGTTTCTAGATAACCATTTTTTAGAAGAGGAATGAGTGGAAGCCAAAGAAGGGATAATTGTGAAGGTTTTATAGATGTAGGTTACTGAATCATCATCTCTGCATGGGTACTCAATCTGGCCTCCACTCCATATATGTCTTCTTAGAATCTAAAAACTCTCCATCATTGATTCTCATCGTTTGTTCAGCATCTCCGTGGACTGAGACCTTACATTATTGAGCTTCTATTTGTTTCGAGAATAGTTTAACATTCTCTACTTAACAGGGCCAACCATGTGAAGGTGGAAGCTCACCTAGCCCCTCCTAGGAGCCTCTTATGACCCTTTAAGACATTTTAAGACCTCTAAGATGTATTCTTAGGGATTGTAAATGGTCGTAAAGGGTCATAAGGGATCCTCAGACACAACAGCTGAGAAACATAAATGTAGGCATCATGGTCACAATTTTTTGTAGACACAACATAATTGAGTGGTTTTCTAAGACGATGCAAAGTAGTGGTTGCTTTGCATCATCTAGGAATAGCACTCAATTATGTTGTGACCATGATGCCTACATTTATGTTTCTCAGCTGTTGTGATATGTACATCGCAGTCTGTCATTGTTGCAACAACAGAGCCTATATTCCACAACAAAAAGGAAGACAACTTTTTAGCCTGGGTCTCAATCCTACCCCAATTGTTGAAGGATCCAGGGCCAGGCTCAAAAGATGTCTTCCCATTCTATCTGCAACATTGTGTCCATCCATGATCTCAAGAACATCATCATCTTTCCACTCTTCATTTGCCAAAATATATCGCTTCTTCAAGCTTGCAGAGTAATCTTATTAATAAAAGAACTCTTGCCAACATTAGGGTACCCACAGATCAAAATAGTTGATGTTATTGGTGCTTGTGCTCAAGGATATTGATTCACTATTTTGAAATGGCCAAATCATTTTTATTTTGATTGTAGAGAAAAGGAGTGGGAGAAAATGAGCGGGTGAAAGCTGATCGAGCAATAGAAGGCATTGCATTTTATTTGATCATAAATGCTCTCTAAAATGACCAATCATGTTTTCTATTCGATTCCTTTTGGTGTTTTTTTTTCCCATATTCAGTAGATAAAAATAATGGCGGCAGCCACTTAGCCATCTTTTTGATGTTCCAGGTATTTTACAAAGATATAGGTATTTTACAACATAATTGAGTGGTTTTCTAAGATGATGCAAAGTAGTGGTTTCTTTTCATCATCTAGGAATAGCACTTAATTATGTTGTGACCATGATGCCTACATTTATGTTTCTTAGCTATTGTGATATGTACATTGCAGTTTGTCATTGTTGCAGTAGTAGAGCCTATATTCCACAACAAAAAGGAAGACATCTTTTTAGCCTGGGTCTAGATCCTACCCCAATTGTCAAAGGATCCACAGCCAAGCTTGAAAGTTGTCTTCCTATTCTGTCTAAAACATTGTGTCCACTCATGATCTCAGGAACATCATCATCTTTCCACTCTTCATTTGCCAAAATATATCACTTCTTCAATCTTGCAGAGTAATCTTATTAATAAAAGAACTCTTGCCAACATTAGGGTACCCACAGATCAAAATAGTTGATGTTATTGGTGCTTGTGCTCAAGGATATCAATTCACTATTTTGAAATGGCCAAATCATTTTTATTTTGATTGTAGAGAAATGGAGTGGGAGAAAATGAGCGGGTAAAAGAAGATCGAGCGCGAGAGAAGGCGTTGCATTTTATTTGATCATGAATGCTCTCTAAAATGACAAATCATGTTTTCTATTTGATTCTTTTTGGTGTTTTTTTTCCCCATATTCAATAGATAAAAATCATGGTGGCAGCCACTTAGCCATCTTTTTAGTGTTCTAGGTATTTTACAAAGATACAGGTATGTAGATTTATCGTTCAATTGCTTGCAGTTATTGGTCAAATGCAAATATTTTGTCACGTTGCAAGGGTAAGATATCAGTTTTGTGTTTTTGGTTTATGTTAAAAGTTGATTTGGTAAAATCCTCAAAAAACACACTACATGTTCTAAAATGTAAAGAATTTGAATGTTAAATATAAGATATATATCTCATCCATAGTAATCAAAAGAAAGGACATGAAACTTATAAGGAGATTTACCAAACCAAAAATATAAGCGGATAGGAAACATGGATTGGTACCTTATGAATTGGTTTTTGAGGTGCACAGTCTTCATCGATCTCCTCAGAACAAGACCCCTCCTCATGAAAAATGCATTTAACACACAAAACAAATCTACAAAACTGAACCAATGGCATGTTTAGAACAAAGAAATAGATTGATAATAATATGCTGAAAATTCTATTATGTTTAATACACGCAAAAGGACCAGTCCCAAAAATTCTTAAACATACTTTATCTGATATGATAATAACATGCTAATTAAATTGATAAAGGTGTTATCTGCATTTAATCTACCAATTACTAATTACATAAAAAACAAATTTCAAAACTGAACCAATGGCATGTTCTTCCTATGGTACAAGATTTGGCTATGAAAAAAAAAAGTGAAACGGCCTCATCATTTTTATTTCGATTGGATAGAGGAGTGAAAGTTGAGTGCAAGAGAAGGTATGTGATTTCTTCATCTTTTGAGCATCTGGCATCATATTCGACTACAAATTTCAAATGCATTGCATTTTATTTGATCACGAATGCTCTCTGAAATGATCGCATTCTACTGGTGTCATGCCCTAGCCCGTGCTTTATCTCCATTATTTGATATTATTGGTGCTTGTGCTCAAGGATATCGATTCACTATTTTCAAATGTTTGGATCATTTAGACAGTTACATTTCCTGACTATTCCTCCAGTACACAGTCAGGAAATGTAACTGTCTAATGATTATATGTAATGTTGAATGGATTAAATGCTTTATTCTTGGTAGAAGTGAATGGAAGGAATAGTGTGTATTAAATACAATCCAATCACTTATTGAATGCTTTGGAGACTACTGGTTTGACTGTCCATGCGCTACCAATGACTGAGATTCATTAAAGGATAAAAAACCCTTCATTTTGGGGTTATTGTGTGTGGATTCAAATGTAGGTTTGATTTGGTTAATGTTTAGAAGAGATCAATAAAGTATTTAAAGAAAATCTTACATGTTTGGAGAGGTTTGAGAGGCACTTTTCATGACTATACCCTCACAAACATCAGCATAGACTGGTTTTACTAAGTTTCCTTTCTCTATTTTGAGGTTTCCTTTCTCTGTCGTAGGAGTACAGTCAGAGGGTTCATTGAAAAAATGATCCTTCAAATGGTTGCTATGAATATGAATCATTTCATATAGCATATTGCTCATTTTACTTATAGTTTGGAATAACTTGTGCAAGGGTGAAAGTAGTTTTGATCATTTTGGTCGTGACTATTCCTCTACACAGTCAGGAAATGTAACTGTCTAATGATTATATGTAATGTTGAATGGATTATGCTTTATTCTTGGTAGAAGTGAATGGAAGGAATAGTGTTGGTGTTAGGTTTCATTTATTATTAATTCAATGGTTTCCAAGATGTGTTGAGGAGTTTTCTCCTTGTTTAATGTTAATTGTTCCTACACAATCCACTCATACAACAGTGAAATGCTATGTGGAAGGGATGGTTGATAGTGTTCCTTGAGGGAAGGGGGATTGTGAAAGACTTTTTATCATTGTATTGTGTATTTCCAATATGTTTGGTTGTAGGGCAGATCGGGAGAATGAAGGATCACTCACCGATTGCATGATAACCTGATTTTGAAGGGTCATTGGTTGAGGGGACAATCAAGGTCCGAATGATTGGGCCATTGGAGGACCCTAGTTCTTTGTATTAATTTCTATTCAAATTGGATGCATGGATTTATTGTGAATTATCGGTTGTTATGTATCCTCCAATTGCATCCATAAATCTCCATATACTTCTCTAGAGTTGTAAGCCACTTATGGATCAAAATAGAGAAAGTAAATAAAATTGTTCTTTGTCCTATTTCCTTTTAACAAAGTGTCAACTATCAATGATACAATACATTTGATGCCCTAAGCTATTAATACAAATGGCACCTAGCTAGAAGCTCATGGGCTGTCCATTTGATAACCATAGTCAACATTTCAAAAAAATGGATATCCTTGAGCACAAGCACCAATAAGATCAGATAATGGAGTTAAAGCATGGGCTAGGGCATGACCAGTAGAATGCAGTCATTTCTGTGACAGTAATTTACAATGCGGTCCTTTGGCATGTATTAAACACAATAGAATTTTCAGCATATTATTATCATTTTATTTCTTTGTTGTAAACATGCCATCGGTTCAGTTTTGTAACTTCATTATTGTATGAGTGGATTGTGCAAGAATAGTTAACATTAAACAAGGAGAAAACTCCTCAACACATCTTGGAAACCATTGAATTCAATAATAAATGAAACCTAACACCAACACTATTCCTTCCATAATTGTAGGATACATAGCAGTCGATAATTCACAAGAAATCCATGCATCAAATTTTTATAAGGATATCCTACTAATGAATAGGAATTTTCTTGAGATGACCAATGATTATGCATTTTGATGGTAGTGTGTGTTAGGAATAAGGTGTCTCAACCTTGGATAATTCCTATTCTTATTATTTGTTTTGTAAATGTATATTTTGCAAATAATGTAATTAAGTGTGAGTGTACATGTCTAGTTGGCATGTTGATGTGTCACTCCACTTGATGTGTTGGCATCTGGTATTATGTGTAAGGAAATCATGGCTGAAATGGTTATGACAGATTCCTATGACGGGTAAGAGCTATTTAAGGAATGTGCTATGACAGGCGTAAGAGCATCTTTTGACTTGGGCCTATTTGGGCACCCAAGAAGGAGTGGTTGGTGTGTGTAAGAGAATATGCCAAAAATAGGTTGGTATGACAGATTCTCTTACACTTCTGTTGTGACCGTTATTTTTGGCGGATTCTATGACAAGCTGTCATAGTCTATTCTAGGGATGGACGCCTATTCTTGGGATTGCATGTAACAATTGTGTACATGTGGTTTTGTGCATGGGTCTTGGTGGTTGGACGCCAAACACCTATTTTGGGTATTTGTTGGGTCCTGAGGAGCCTATATATATGATGCTGCTTCTATGGGAGAGACACAAGTTTGATAAGTCTTGTTAGCTTTGTCTCCCATTTTCCTGAAAGAACTTGCATTGCAAGTGTGTTGTAATCTTTGTGTTGAAGATAATACATTGTGTAGGTTTTGGAGGGGTGGGGTTGTTTTACCGAAAGGTTTTTCCCCACCGACATATCTTTGTGTTTATGTGTTTCAATCTTCTCTATCTATTTTCTATATGTTTGGTATACGCTATAATATTATTGTTAAGTAGCTTAACGAATCTGAGATTGTAAGGATTTAAAAAGAATTTGCACAATACTTTCCTTAAGGGATTAGTGTAGGAAGCTATTTCCGCACCTAAGTTTCCTTACAAGTGGTATCAGAGCTTGATCAACTTTTGATCCTAGTTGTTGGGTAGGGTTTTTTGAGCTAATCTCAAGTTGAGTGGGAGTCTTGTGCAGAGCATTCTGAATCTTATTTGCAGATTGAGATGGCGAGTTCATCATATGGAAGAATGGAGGTAGAGAAATTTAATGCCACTAATTTTGAGTTGTGGAAACTCAAGATGGAAGACATGCTTGAAGATCATGATCTATGGGAGGCTACTTCACTTGATGTGAAACCTACAGTGGTATCTCAAGCGGATTGGGAGATCAAGGATCGAAAGGCTAAGGGTCTCATCAGACTCTGTCTAGCAGATGCTGTTCTTCTGAATGTTCTTGATGAGACTACTACAAATTCTTTGTGGAAACGGCTTGGGTCTATGTATCAGGCCAAATCTCTAGTGAATAAGTTGTTCCTGAGAAAGAAATTGTACTCTTTAAGAATGGAGGAAGGAGGATCCGTAACTGATCATCTCAACACATTCAATTTATTGGTTGCATAGTTGGCATCATCTAGTGCCAAGATCAAGGAGGAGGATCATTGTATGACCCTACTTTGTTCCTTGCCAGATTTGTGAGACCATCTTGTGATGGCTCTCGGAAGTACTATAGTCACATTCTGTATGGATGATGTGGTGTCTTTGTTGCTATCTGAGGAGATGCGAAGAAAGACTTCGGATTCATCTAAGGAAGCCCTTGCTGTTCATGGGAGATCCAACGATAGAGGAAAGCAGAATGACAACAAGTCAAAGAAGGGCAGATCCAAATCCAGTGGGAGTTCTAAGATTCCTAGAAAGTCCAAGGTGAAATGTTGGAATTGTGATAAATCTGGGCACTTCCGAAGGGACTGCAAAGAACCGAAGAAGAAGAAGAAAGGCTCAGATTCAGCTTCTAAAAAATCTCAAGAAGATGGAGATGCTTTTATTGCAGCTTTGGCAGCCCATGCATCTGATGATGTGTGGTTAGTTGACTTGGGTGCTTCTTTTCACATGACCTCTCATCAAAGTTGGTTCTCAAAATATGAAGAGTTCGATGGTGGAAAGGTGTACTTGGGTGATGATTCTCACCTAAAGATAGTTGGACGTAGAAGGGTCACTATCAAATTTCCTGATGGATGAGTAAAGGGAATCAATGGAATTATGCACATTCTAGGTTTGGCACAAAACCTATTATCTGTAAGTATGTTGAATGATGTAGGTGTGCAGGTTGTTTTTTTGAAAGAAGGATGCAAGATGATGAGAGGATCGATGGTGCTTGCGAAGTGTACTAGGAGAGGTACCTTATTTTAGGTAGATGCATGTATTCATCTATGTAATAGTTCTTCATCCTCACCATCTGAAAAAGTAGTGAAGAAGTCTGTGGCTATTGGTTCTGATGGTAGTGCAAACACTTTGGAAGGTAAGCTTCCTGCAGAAAAGACAATGTTGTGGCATATGAGATTTGGCCACATTGGTGAAAAGGGTCTCAGAACCTTGAAAAATAAAAATCTCGTTGAGGGGTTAAATGATTGCAATCTCAAGTTCGACTTCTGCGAACACTGTGTCTATGGTAAACAAAATCATGTTCAGTTTTACTCTAGTTCTTACAAATCTTCTGATGTTTTGGATCTTATTCATTCTGATGTATTTGGTCCTGTAAAAGTTCCTTCAATCTCCAAGTCTATATTTTTTGTATCTTTCATAGATGATTATAGTAGAAGGACATGGATTTATTTCTTTAAAATTAAGACACAAGTCTTTAGTCAATTCAAGGAATTTAAAGCTCTTGTAGAGAATCAGACTAGTAAGAAGATTAAGTGTGTGAGAACTGACAATGGTGGTGAGTTTTGCTCAGCAGAGTTTGAACAGTTTTATAAAGAACAAGGTATCAAGAGGCATAAGACAACTCCATATACCCCATAGAAAAATGGAGTTGCAGAGAGAATGAACAAGACACTGATGGAGAAGGCTAGGAGTATTCTTAGTGGAACTAGTTTACAACAAAGGTTCTGGGCTGAAGCTGTGGCCACTGCTTGCTATCTGGTTAACAGATCTCCTACATCAGCTCTTGTTGGTAAGACACCCATGGAGGTGTGGTCTGGTAAGAAGCCTTCAATTAGACATCTTCATGTTTTTGGTTGTGAAGCTTATGCACATGTTCCAAAGGAGAAAAGATCTAAGTTGGAAAACAAAGCTGTCAAATGTATTTTCATCGGATACAGTGTTGGTGTGAAAGGATAAAAGCTTTGGGATCCTATGACTAGTAAGGTGTTATATAGTAGAAATGTTATTTTCAGAGAGCTAACATCTTCTCCTATTGTGCTACAACCAGATGAAAAAGAAAAAGAAAAAGATGTTGTTCAGTTGCCTCCTACCCCTAAGAAGACTGAACAGAGAGACCATGTTGGGTCTAATGATGAGGAGAGCTCTAGTAGCTCTGATAGTTTGGAAGAAGAGGAAGAACAACCTCAACCTTAGCCCTTGAGGAGATCCACAAGAGAAAGAAAGCAACCAGAAAGGTTTGGTTATTCAATGTTAGATTCCAGTTGTGCTTTTTCTTTGATTACTAACACTGATGAGCCTAGATCTGTGAAAGAGGCTTTGGGCATGGAAGATGCAGGTTCCTGGATTGAGGCTATGGATGATGAGATGGCTTCATTGGAGAAAAAAAAAATATGGGACCTTGTACCTCTGCCTAAAGGGAGAAAATTTGTTGGCTTTAAATGGGTGTTCAAGAAGAAATTCTGTGCAGATGGCAGTGTTGAAAGGTACAAAGCTAGATTGGTTGCAAAGGGGTATTCACAAGTAGAGGGAATAGATTATGGTGAAATATTCTCTCCTGTTGCAAAGTTGACATCCATTAGATTTATGTTATCTCTTGCTGCATCATATGATTTAGAGATAGAACAGATGGATGTGAAGACAGCTTTCCTTCATGGTGATTTGGAGGAAGAGATTTATATGTCACAGCCTGAGCACTACATTGTTAAAGGTAAAGAATCCTTAGTTTGCAGATTAAAGAAATCTCTATATGGTTTGAAGCAATCTCCTCATATGTGGTACCTTAAGTTTGATGCCTTTGTGTTGTCAATTAGATTTGTAAGATCAAAATTAGATCATTGTGTTTATTTCAGAGTTGAAAATGATCGCCTTCTTATTGTTGCATTATATGTTGATGATATGTTGCTGTTTGGGAAGGGTAAGGGTATGATTTCTGATTTTACATCTCAGTTGTCAGCATAGTTTGAGATGAAAGATCTTGGGGCAGCAAGGTACATCTTGGGTATGGAAATTAGTAGAGATAGGTCTAACAGAAAACTTTGGTTGAGTCAGAGTAAGTATGTGAAGTCTGTGTTGGACAGGTTCAGCATGGCAGATTGTAGACCACTATGTGTTCCTATTTTTGTGGGAACAAAGTTATCTGTAGATGATTGTCCAAAATCTCCTAGTGAGGTGGAGGACATGAGTAGAGTACCTTATGCTAGTGCAGTTGGTAGTCTTATGTATGCTATGGTCTGTACTAGACCAGACATTGCCCAAGTAGTGGGAGTCCTGAGTCAGTTTATGGCTAACCCTGGATGGGTACATTGGGATGCAGTTAAGCGAGTATTCAGATATTTGAGGGGTACATCAGATGACTCCATATGTTATCATGGTAACTCTTCTGGATCTCCACATTCAGTTTGTATTCATGGGTTTGTGGATTCAGATTGGGCAGGTGATATTGACAGCAAGAGATCCACCAGTGCTTATGTGTTCACTATGTTTGGTGGTGCCATCAGTTGGATGAGTAAGCGACAACCTGTGGTTGCTTTGTCCACTACAGAAGCTGAGTACATGGCTGCTACTCATGCTTGTAAGGAAGCCATTTGGCTTAGGAGATTGTGTTTTGATGTTGGTGTTGATGCAGAATAGATTACTATTTGGTGTGACAGTCAGAGTGCTATTTTCCTTGTTAAGAATCCAACTTTCCATGCCAGAATGAAGCACATTGATGTGTAGTTTCACTTTGTGAGAGATATGGTGGGAGATGGAAAGGTAAATTTGGAGAAGGTAGATACTGTGAAGAATTTTGCGGATGCATTAACAAAACCAGTGGGCACTGAGAAGTTCAGATGGTGTTCGGAGTCTGTGGGCCTTTTGGCCTATAGCGGTTAGTTCCTGTTGCTCTTACAAGGTGTTCAACAAGTGGGAGAATGTTAGGAATAAGGTGTCTCAACCTTGGATAATTCCTATTCTTATTATTTTTTTTGTAAATGTATTTTTTGCAAATAATGTAATTAAGTGTGAGTGTACATGTCTAGTTGGCATGTTGATGTGTCACTCCACTTGATGTGTCGGCATCTTGTATTATGTGTAAGGAAATCATGGCTGAAACCGTTATGACGGATTCCTATGACATGTAAGAGCTATTTAAGGAATGTGCTATGACAGGCGTAAGAGCATCTTTTGACTTGGGCCTATTTGGGCGCCCAAGAAGGAGTGGTTGGTGTGTGTAAGAGAATATGCCAAAAATAGGTTGGTATGACAGATTCTCTTACACTTCTATTGTGACCGTTATTTTTGGCGGATTCTATGACAAGCTGTCATAGTCTATTCTAGGGATGGACGCCTATTCTTGGGATTGCATGTAACAACTATGTACATGTGGTTTTGTGCATGGGTCTTGGTGGTTGGATGCCAAACACCTATTTTGGGTATTTGTTGGGTCCTGAGGAGCCTATATATATGATGCTGCTTCTATGGGAGAGACACAAGTTTGATAAGTCTTGTTAGCTTTGTCTCCCATTTTTCCTGAAAGAACTTGCATTGCAAGTGTGTTGTAATCTTTGTGTTGAAGATAATACATTGTGCAGGTTTTGGAGGGGTGGGGTTGTTTTACCGAAATTTTTTCCCCACTGACATATCTTTGTGTTTATGTGTTTCAATCTTCTCTATCTATTTTCTGTATGTTTGGTATACGCTATAATATTATTGTTAAGTAGCTTAACGAATCTAAGATTGTAAGGATTTAAAAAGAATTTGCAAAATACTTTCCTTAAGGGATTAGTGTAGGAAGCTATTTCCACACCTAAGTTTCCTTACAGTGTGCTAGTTCAAAAGGATAATATAAATCTGAAACAATTTTTTTTTATTTTCTCAAACTATAAATGTGGTTAAAGGGAAAATATTATGTGGAAAACCCACAAACCAAGTTAGCAAATGATTGTATATCAAATTATTCCTATATTCATTCAAGTATTGCTATGCTTCAGCTACCTAACCTTTGAGCTTCATCTAGAGGAATGTGTAGCTTTAAGATAGAGTTACTTCTTGGGCCTTACAATAGGGTGGAATATGATCAAGATTTTTTTAGGCTGTATCTTTGTTAGTCCCATTGTTAGGTTCTTATAGTTCATGGTTTGAATCTATTATCATTTTGTAAGGGATTTGTAGATGCTTTTTCTAACATAATTATTGGACACCATGATTGGAACAAATGGTTGTTGGCTATTGTACAAATGAATCATATCTGTCAATGGTTCTTTGTGTTCAAGAATTCGTTGATCAATCTTTCAGATTTATTGTCCCAGCTTTAAAAGAGTGATAAAATATATAGTGAGTGTTATCTTTTCCAAGTGTTTTGTGGGTGCCATTATCTTCTAGGCGTAATTGCTAGAACCAAATTATGTTCTTTGTCTCTAGTAAATATTGCAGACACAACCATCTTCTTGGTGAAGGGTTTCTTCCATCCCCATGAGGCACTATTGCATGGTTTCCATTCCCTTGTAGTATACTAAACCTAATTTAATACAAGTGTGCACTATTTTGCATTCCATAATTTTTGGCCCCTACATTGTGGTTGTTAGCCTAATTAAGAGAGGCCTACCTTTGCATATAATAAGAGGCAAACATGAAACAAACATCTAGAGGTTAGGGGGTTGTTCCCTATCCATAATTTATTATTTAAGTGCTAAGTGATGATGGGTATATCATGTAATTCATACCTAGTGTGTATCTTTCTTTCTCTCCACATTTCACATTAGGAGTATATGTTATAAAATACTAATGAAATCAACTATAGGTCAAATCTAATCAAAATTGCAATATAAATATTAAAATAGATCTTGAAGAAATATGGGAACCATTTTTTATAGATATTGTACAAATGAAGACAATACTCCAAAGAGGAAATGGTTCAATGTGGAACAATTGAAGGACAATATTTTACTTTTATATGCACATCTGCAATGTTTTTGATATATTTCTGAGATAACAAAACCATAGAAAGAATAGCATATAGAAGAAAGTAAAGAATAATGATCATACTTTTAGATATTGTGAAAAATTAAAGGAAAGAATGCTTGGTGGGGTTATCATGTAATCACTGAGTGATCCTTCATTCCCCTCTTCTAGTGACCCTTCAAAACTAGGTTATCATGCAATCAGTGAGTGATCCTTCATCTCCTGGTCTGCCCTGCAACCAAACATATTGGAAATACACAATGCAATGATAACAAGTCTTTCACAATCCCCCTTCCCTCAAGGAATAGTATCAACCATCCCTTCCATATAGCATTTCACTGTTGTATGAGTGAATTGTGCAGGAACAGTTAACATTAAACAAGGAGCAAACTCCTCAACACATCTTTGTTGTAAACATGCCATCGGTTCAGTTTTGTAAATTTTTTTTTTGTGTTAAATGCATTTAAATGGAACATTAAGCATGGTAATAATATGCTTATTCTATTAGTAATTGTCGATTAAATACCCATGACACCTTTATTAGTTTAGCATGTTATTATAAGATACTAAAGAAGACCTGCTATTTGTTAGAGAAATCTTCACTGTCCCCCACAATGAAGACAATGAAGATTGACCTCCTGCCCCACAACAAAGAACATTGCAATAAGAATAAGATAGTGCCAAGAAACATTTTCACAAATATGAAATGTGAGGAAAAGTAATAATATTAACAATGCCAAGATTCACAACACTAAATTTCACCTGCGGATTAGTTTCTATAGTGGGTTGCCCAGCATCAAAAATATGTTGAGTTGCATTTGAGTTGTAACCAAGAGTATCATGTAGAACAAACCCTAAACTTTGAAAGCATTCTCCAGCCTGGCAATTCAAAATTCAATCTAGGCAAGCATCAGTAAGTGAAATAAATTATAGACATGAACATCAACATCATCATAGTCATTAGACATAAATTATAGACATCAACATCAACATAATCATAATCATTTGGAGGGTATTCATTTTGGTCCTTAGATATTACTATGTTTCTTGAAAGTTCTTGTGATGCTTCTAAAATTTAAAGACATATTTTATGACTTAATGATAATATAGATTAGTGTTTTGTTTTCTAATGGAATGTTGTTGATCATTCATGGTCTTGAAGAAACTTTTGATTGTTTTGATTCTCGAGTCTTGACATTGTTTCTCAATGTGATATAGACTGACCACAAGATGGTTCAGTTGGTCCTCTCTTTCTATTTAATTATTTGTATTTTTCATTGTGTAAGTGTCAATATGTTATAATCCAACCAGCATGTCATACCCCCACTTTTGACAAACCTCACAGCATGCAAATCATAGCCAAAGATTTGGGTGATCAGCATACACAAACATCGATTACCCTTAGGAAATAATGATCATTAATATTCATTAATGGCGGGTGGTGATTCCTTGGTAATAAAGGCATTGCCAACATTCATCATCTTAACCAAGTCATGGGTGGTGATCCTTGAAATAGCACAATTAGTAAAAGGAAATAACAACATAAGTCATGGGTGGTGATCCTTGAATTTGGAGTGAGGAAGAAGGAAAATTGGAAAACAAAATATGGAATAATCAGGTTGGAATTGGAGAAGAATTCAGAAATAAACTTGAATTAGAAAAAAGCCAAGTTATCTAGTTCTTTGTTTGAGGCTGGGTTCCAATTCTACTTTTGTTCTCCTTTGGGTTCAACTTGGGTTCCTTTGGTAGGAACTTGGGTGCCTCGGCCAATCCCGAGTGCACCTGCAGTATTATAAATATGATACATGAGGTATTGTATTCATAATTTTATAGGCTAACTCATTATTATGGTAACATGGGTATGACCACACTCCATGTCTTATAATGGTACCCAACATGGACTGTAGTTCAAATGAAGTTGAACCAAATTTTGACCGTGATGGCTATGATCATGATGAAGATAAATATGAATATTAAATCTAAAATATGGCTTGTAATTTGAATTTTCATTGTGAATGAAGAAACTATAGATTCAAGTTGACTCATTCTATGTTGTAGTATATTTGTTCCCTAGATCTACCATATTATATATGTGTAGCCTATAAGGGACATCTTCTGGTCATCCATATATCATAGCTCAGTGAGAGTTCTTAGGAGAAAGACAAGATTTCAGTGGGAGATGGAGAAACCATTATCAGAACACCACTTGAAGCCTTGCAATGTTGAGAGTGGGATAAAAGCTACACTTGAGACCCTATATAAGGAACAAACTTATTGAGCTTCACTTTGTTTCGAGAATAGTTTTATATTTTGTACTAAATAGGGCCAACCACATGAAGGTGGAAGCTCATTTGCCCCCCCCCCCCCCTAACATCACTCTAAATTCCCCGTTATAATCTAACATTCATTCATTATTTCATCCATTAATAAAATTCATCTAACATCTAAAGTTCATCTAACATTCATCTAAAGTTCATCTAATAAAATTCATCTAACATTTTGAAGTTCATCTAACATCTAACATTCATTCAAACATTAATAAAATGTGACATTCATTAATTATCACACAATAACATTCATTAAAACATTATAAAATTTATGAACATTCACTACCACATAATTAAATTCATTGGCATATAAAAATCAGTCATTATCAATTAAAGTGCATAGATGACAATCATTTCTTTTTTTTCTTTTGATTTCTAGTTTTTAAGATGTAATTGTTAAAATGAGCATCGATATCATCATCATGATCATCTACCCTCTCATTAGATCTCAATGCATGCCTAGTTCTTTGTTGATGCAAATGGGGGTCATCTGCAATAACATATAAAAGGGTTAAATTAAAAACATTTTATTATAATTAAAAACATTTTAAAGATTTTAAAGTATTTCAGTACTTTATAGGCCATAATCATATAGCTCTTTACCTAATCTAGTCACATCATCAAAATCGAGGTTAGCTTGTCTGGCCTCGGCCTCAACCTCAACATGCTCATTAACAGTAGCCTCTACACTCTCTACAGCTGCAATACAAATTGTTACATTAATCCAAACACCAATTGTAATTAAATTTGTATTACTACACCAATCAATTTAAGATTTTTACTTGTATTACTGTGATGCACATCCTCATTGTCATCAACACCCACAGGTTGTGTATGGCAAGAATTATCAGGATGCATTTCAATTTCATACGCATTCATGTTATCATTGTTTTCTTACTTAAAAAAATTTTACTCACTTTACGTTGGAACTTAACATCAAATAAACTAATTGGTAAATAATTAAATTTTAAATATCATCTATTTAGCTTACTTACCCCGACAGATCCATCAATAGAACCTTGTGCACTTCTTATTCTTTCTGCCACAACTTTATAGCCTTGTTGGAAGCCAATTTTCTTGTCCTCTTCTATGAGACTTATATTGAACTCTGTGCCCAGCATTTTTTCTTGGTATCATCAAATTTTATTTTATTGTTTCATCAAAACAAAAAAAGATTTCAAATTATAAATAAATATTTAAAGATCAAAGAATTATTTTCAATGTTAAAAGCCATGTAAAGATTGTATTTTTCCAATACTTACAACTCATGCAACAAGTTTCGAATAACCACCAGAGCCTAGCTTGTGTTGCCCGTGCTTTTGCAATCTTGCCTTTTTTTCCTTTGATGTGTCAAGCAATCTATGAAGAGATTGAAATATGTTAGTTCAAATAAATATGAAGAGTATTTAGTACACAATTACATTCTTAACAGTATCACATACCTTCTTCTGTTCTCTGGTGGTGTATTTCCTTTTTTTACTTCACTTTTCTCATTCCAGAATAATAGATTTCCACTCTAAATCAGGAATGCAAGGGGGGTGCTGGTAATGTGGGTTTTTTATTAATGTACACCTGTACTGGTCCCTAATATACCTCAAACATATCCTGACTCTTTGAAGGAGCTTACCCTTCTCAAATGCACGAGGTCCAAACAAGTTTGTCATGCTCTCTACGAAATCATCCTTTAACTTTTGATTTTGGGTTTTCCACCTTTTAAGAAAGAAAACAATGTTAGATTCAAAAATGGATGTAATGATAACTATCCTAGCAATGATATGAAATCAAAATAGTGGATTGGGGTTTTAGTTCGGATATGATGTTTCACCCTGTACAGATGGTGGGCCCGAATATCCACAAGCACTCATCATTAAGTTTACTATAAACAACATCATTCCGTACAAAATAATCATGTATCATTAGTCAAAGGATATAATAGTATAAAATAAGAACACAATAGATGTAAGCTTCTCATATTGAATGCAAGGTGTAATTAACATATGATTGTATAGTAAAAGAAAGGTCCAATTTTTAAAGTACTTGGAAGTTTTTCTATTTTCAAGGGAAGTCGTTCTTCTTCAGACACAAGAAATATGCAATCCTTCACTATTCCCATACTAGAAATACTAGTACATCTAGGAAAATCACCATCAAGTGTTGCATCCCTTGTTGCATAAATTGAATCCATTACGAAATGGCCCTAAGAAAGAACACTTCAAGGGAAATAAACATATATATAATGATAGAGAAAATAGAATACCTGTATGAGTAGGTGGTGCCATGGTGTCTGTGGCCATGCTCTATGTTGCTGACATTGAGGATGCAATACATCTAAGCCTACCATCGTATGAGGCGGTGATAGTAAATGATCATTGACATGTGCTCAAGAATAAGATTGTTAGAGCATAATAAAACCAGTGATTAGCATGGACAATATTGTTAGAGAGTAAAAAAAATATAGTCCAACATGTGATCTACCTGAACCAGCTATAGTACCCTCATCATGGCTGGAAGGATCAAAATTATGCAAAAAAAGTTGTAAAAGAAACACATCTGCTTATTTTTTAATGACATAAAAGACTACTATAACATAAAAACTATTATTGAACTTTTGTTATAATTAAAAATTACATTAATACTTACTCGGTAATTTTGAGATAGATGCATCAATTTAGTTGCCCTCTTTTGTGACTCAAGAGTCGGAGGGAATATAGATGCCAATTCAGCCAATCTATTTCCAATTTTGTGGAGGCATTTTTTAATTGCAGAGGTCGGCTCATCACAAGCATTGAAATCAACAACTAGGTCCTTGTCAAAGGACTCCTCTTCAGGGATTGCGGGTTCCTTTCCCGTTCTCTGCTGACCACCTATCTATGACAACAATATTACTAACACTATTAGAATTAATCTGAAATAGTGATGAAAAGAATATAATAAAAAATATTATTTAACATTTTGCTTCTATCTAATTTGTAGCTCAATAAAAAAGAGGTTTACCTACTGGGAAGAAGTGCATGCATGAACATCATTGTCCCCACTACGTGGTTGCTCCATATTGTGGTCCTGTGTTATTATTTAAAGTTAACCAATAATTAGAAAGGACTAAATTAATAAATTTCATTAGAAGATGATGATGGAGATGAGGTGGATGGTGAGGAGACTCTCTAAATGTGGTTAGCAAAAAAAATCAATTATTTAATGGTACATAGTATGTACCTGCACCCTAATGATAGTGACATTGTTTGTATCTATGCGATTCAAATTTTAATCAATAAGCAACTCTTCCCCTGCACTTATTGATTTTATCGCACATACAAATACATGATTTCCCTCGCGCACCTCAAATATGCAATTGGGTTGCTTAATAGTTGACAAAGGTCACATGCTATTTATAAAACCTACAATACTCCTAGATGCTTTTGGCCTTCCGTCAATGTATATAGCCACTCTTTTACTTTTCTCATTGTCAATTTGTTGAATATAATTTTTTGAGAGTGCATACCTACGCATACTTTTTTTATATTGAACAATTTGCATCCAACTTTTGTAATCGTAACAAGGTCCAACATACTCCATCAATTCAACAACTTTATTGTAAGAGACCTTTATGCCATCCATGGAAAATAAGCCCAAACCATGTATTGACGATGGTGCAATATGATATATCTTGCCTTTAACACTAAATTCAGTGTTTATTGCAGGAAGTTCCTTGGGGACCCATTGTTTCTATAGATTTTGGTACTAGAGGGCACCTCGATGTCGCCTTTTCTCTCATCATCATAAGAACATGAACCCCCTTGAGCAAGGAAAAATTTCATGCATCTATTGAATTTCCTTCTAGTCTTTTGACCTCTAGTTGATCTTCCTAATTCAGACATACTAAATGACTCACTTTCTTCGCTCGAGGAAGACACATCTTGACAAATACCTATTTGCTACTACCTGCACTCCATCAAATGAGAGAGATAGCAAGTAATGCAAGATATTTTGCAAAATGTGAAATACATTAATCTCTATAGGGTGTATTGACTTATACCTGTTGATCCATGAGACTGTGTGGGATGCTCGTGAAAGGAGTCCAGGTACCTACATATGTAATTCAATTATCTAATGTTAGCTAAAAAACTCATGATACATATTGTGATTTTGAAGAGAGTTTGTGCCATGTGTAATAGAACCTACTTTATCTAATATGGTACATTGCTAA
>BSBK01011512.1:0-155000 GCA_027943335.1 Chamaecyparis obtusa | reverse complement strand
TTTAATGTTAATTGTTCCTACACAATCCACCCATAAAACAATGAAATGATATGTGGAAGGGATGGTTGATAGTGTTCCTTGAGGGAAGGGGGATTGTGAAAGACTTTTTATCATTGTATTGTCCATTTCCAATATGTTTGGATGCAGGGTAGACTAGGAGAATGAAGGATCACTCACCGATTGCATGATAACCTAGTTTTGAAGGGTCACTGGTTGAGGGGACAGTCAAGGTCCGGATGATTGTGCCATTGGAGGACCCTACTTCTTTGTAGTAATTGCTATTCAAATTGGATGCATGTATTTCTTGTAAATTATCGGCTGCTATGTATCTTGCAACTTCATCCGTAAATCTCCATATACTTCTCTAGGGTTGTAAGCCACTTAGGGATCAAAATACAGAGACTAAATCAAAATCATTCTTTGTCCTATTTCCTTTTAACAAAGTCTCAACTATCAATGATGGAATATACATTTAATGCCCTAAGCTATAAAATATACAAATGGTGCCTACCTAGAAGCTCACCAAGAGAATGAGGGATCACTCACTGATTGCATGATAACCCAATTTTGAAGGGTCACTGGTTGAGGGGACAGTCAAGGTCTGGATGATTGGGCCATTGGAAGACCCTAGTTCTTTGTATTAATTGCTATTCAAATTGGATGCATGGATTTATTGTGAATTATCGGCTGCTTTGTATCCTACAACTGCATCCGTAAATCTACATATTCTTCTCTAGGGTTGTAAGCCACTTAGGGATCAAAATAGAGAAACTAAATAAAAATTGTTCTTTGTCCTATTTCCTTTTAACAAAGTATGAACTATCAATGATACAATACATTTGATTCCCTAAGCTATCAATACAAATGGTGCCTAGCTAGAAGTTCATAGGCTGTCCATTTGATAACCATAGTCAACATTTCAAAAAAATGGATATCCTTGAGCACAAGCACCAATAACATCAAATAATGGAGTTAAAGCATGGGCTAGGGCATGACACCAGTAGAATGTGGTCATTTAAGTGACAGAAATTTACAATGGCATCATTCAACATATATGCCAGTAATATCAACAAACGTGAATCCAAAAATTTGAATATAGTGAATCGATATCCTTGAGCACAAGCACCAATAACATCAAATAATAGAGATAAAGCACTGTCTATGGCATGACACCAATAGAATGTGGTCATTTCAGAGAGCATTCATGATCAAATAAAATGAAATGCATTCGAATATGATGCCAGAGGCTTGAAAGATGAAGAAATCACATACCTTCTCCCGTGCTCAGCTTTCGCTCCTTTTCTCCTACTCCCTCTATCCAATTGAGATAAAAATGATCAGGTTGTTTCACTTTTTTTTTAAATGTATACCCCGAATTTGTCAGAGTTCCAACGGTCAATTAAACACCCATTGGATTACCAACATTATCGGGGCCTATTACAAAAAAAAACACCAAATTCGTAAGAAAAAGTTACCCATCAGAAACTTCTATCGAAATTTGGCCCCAAATGTACTAGTGAGAGTTTCCTCAAGAAATATATAGGAACCTCATGATTGTTACAAGGAGGCGAATCAAAGACCATCCACCATCTCTCCCAAAAATTGTTTTCAATGTCTTCATTTATGCACCAATGAATTGGGAACCTCCTTGTTGTAGTTCTAAGAGTATTTGCATCCCCTGGTTTTTTAAATAGGTAGCAAATGTCGTCTTTTGTGATTTTTTTCTTTTTTATGTCTACATAAGATAATTTATTTGCATAATATTGTTTTTTTTCTTCTCTTTTATCCCTCCATAAATTAATTTTCCCACTAACTACACTTACATGGGTCGAGATTGCTTCCAATGATTTTGCAAGTCTTTCCCTTCCGGGATTTGTACCACTAGAATCTTTTAACCTATTAATTAAAGATTCTTATTCTTTTTGCCCTCTTTCAATTTTGTTCAACAAATTTTGTTGTGTTCTAGCAGGAGGTTTCTTGACTGGTGGAGGCAATTGAGGTTCATTTTCTTCATTTATTTCTTCATTTGGTTCTTCATGAGGAGATGGAGGGTTTGGTGGAGGGAGATTATTTCTTCCTGGCAATTAAAAAAACTACATTTTAAAATATTGATTACACAACAAATTTAAACAAAAATAAATTTGAGCAAAACAAATTTAAATAGAAACAAATTGCAACAAAACTAAAATTTTAAAACAATAAGAGGCATGATAAGTTGTAAAAACACTTACCTCTTCTCCCGGATCGAACTTGATGACACCATGGAGCCATTTGATCGATGGATAAAAAAATAATCAATGGATCAACAACTATAATAGCGCATGCAAACTTTCAAATATGCTCTTAGCTAAAAACATGGGTTTGAGGAAGCAAAATGAGTTCAAACCCACCTGCAGCAAAAATATATAACTTTTTCAAAAGGGTGTATGACCTATAGGGCACACGTCGTTTAGTGCATGCACACTATGCACGATGGGGAGCCAAAAAGAAAAGTGGCATCTTTTTGGTCCCCCATCTTTGTGCACTTACCCTTTTAGATATTAACTTTTTTTCATTTTTCCTATATGATGCTTTTGTATATGAATTGTGGATATTCTCTGGCAAAATTTTCATTTTTTTTCTATAGGATGTCTTTTGATACAAATTTTATCATGTCTTACAACCCCTAGGAAATTCTCATGCCCCCTATGGACACATTGCAATGGTCAAATGTGTCCCAAGGCATCCTATGACCCCTTTGAATAGACTTGAGCATTCAAATGTGTCAAAAGAGGTCACGGGGACTTCCTAGGGGTCCTAGTACACCATATCACACATTACAACCCCTAGGAGGTCCTCATGACCTCTATGGACATATTGGAATTCTCAAATGTGTCTTAAGGGGTCCTACGACCCCTTTGCGCATGCTTAAGCATTCAAATGTGTGAAAAGGGGTCATGGGGACTTCCTAGGCGTCCTAGTACACTTTATCACATGTTAGAACACCTAGGAAGTCCCCTGTGACCCCTATAGACAAATTGGAATGCTCAAGTGTGTCCTAAGGGGTCCTATGACCCCTTACAACAAACTTGAGCATTCAAATGTGTCAAAAAGGATCACAGGGACTTCCTAGGAGCCCTAGTATGTTGTATCACATGTTAGGACCCCTAGGAAGCCCCCGTGACCCCTATGGACACATTGGAATGCTCAAGTGTATCCTAAGGGGTCCTAAGACCCCTTAAGACACACTTGAGCATTCAAATGTGTCAAAAGGGGTCATAGGGACTTCCTAGGGGCCCTAGTATGCCTTATCACATGTTAGGACCCTTATGAAGCCCCCGTGACCCCTATGGACATATTTTAATTCTCATGTGTGTCCTAAGGGGTCCTACAACCCCTTTCAACACACTTGAGCATTCAAATGTGTTAAATGGGGTCACGGGAACTCCCTAGGGGCCCTAGTATGCCTTATAACATGTTAGGACCCTTAGGAAGCCCCCTGACCCCTATGGACACATTGGAATGCTCAAGTGTGTCCTAAGGGGTCCTATGACCTCTTCGGACAGACTTGAGTATTCAAATGTGTCAAAATGGGTCATGGGGACTTCTTAGGGGCCCTTGTATGCTTTATCGTGTGTTAGGACCCCTAGGAAGCCCTGATGACCCCTATGGACAAATTGGAATGGTCAAGTGTGTCCTAAGTGGTTATATGACCCCTTTAGACACACTTGAGCATTCAAATGTGTCAAAAGAGGTCATGGGGACTTCCTAGGGGCCCTAGTACATTTTATCATGTGTTAGGACCCCTAGGAAGCCCCTGTGACACCTTTGGACACATTGGAATGCTCAAGTGTGTCCTAAGGGGTCCTACAAGCCCTTCCAAAACACTTGAGCATTAAAATGTGTCAAAAGGGGTCGTGGGGACTTTGTAGGGTCCCTAATATGCCTTATCAAACATTAGGACCCCTAGGAAGCCACCCTGACCCCTATGGACATATTTGAATGCTCAAATGTGTCCTAAGGGGTCCTATGACCCCTTCCGACACACTTGAGCATTCAAATGTGTCAAAAGGGGTCATGGGGACTTCCTGGGGGTCCTAGTATGCCTTATCACATGTTAGGACCCCTAGGAAGCCCTCATGACCCCTATGGACACATTAGAATGCTCAAGTGTGTCCAAAGGGGTCCTACGACCCCTTCTGACAAACTTGAGCATTCAAATGTGTCAAAAGGGGTCATGGGGACTTCCCAGGCACCCTAGTATGCCTTATCACATGTTAGGACCCTAGGAAGCCCCCATGACCCCTATGGATAGATTAGAATGCTTAAGTGTGTCCTAAGGGGTCCTATGACCCTGTCCAACACACTTTCACATTTAAATGTGTCAAAAGGGGTCATGTGGACATCCTAGGGGTCATGGTATGCCTTATGATGTGTTAGGACCCCCCTGACCCCTATGGACACATTAGAATCCCAAAGTGTATCCTCAGAGGTCCTCCAACCCCTTCTGATACACTTGAGCACTCAAATCTGTCAAAAGGGGTCATGGGGACTTCTTAGGGGTCCTAGTACACCTTATCACATGTTAGGATCCCTAGGAAGCCCCTGTGACCCCTATGGACACATTGGAATAATCAATTGTGTCCTAAGGGGTCCTACAACCCCTTCTGACACATTTGAGCATTCAAATATTTCAAAAGGAGTTATGGGGACTTCCTAGGGGCCCTAGTATGCCTTATCACATGTTAGGACCCCTAGGAAGCCCCCGTGACCTCTATGGACACATTGGAATGCTCAAGTGTGTCCTAAGGGGTACTACGACCCCTTCAAACACACTTGAGTATTCAAATGTGTCAAAAGCGGTCATGGGGACTTCCTAGGGGCCCTAATATGCCTTATCATGTGTTAGGACCCCTGGGAAGCTCTGAGGACCCCTATGGACACATTTGAGTGCTCAACTATATCCTAAGGGGTCCTATGACCCCTTCTAACATACTTGAGCATTCAAATCTGTCAAAAGGGGTCATGGGGACTTCCTAGGGGTCCTAGTATGCCTTATCATGTGTTAGGACCCCTAGGAAGTCCTCATGACCCCCTTTGACACATTTGAATTCTCAAGTGTGTCCTAAGGGGTCCTACGATTCTTTAGGACACACTTGAGCATTAAAATGTGTCAAAAGGTGTCATGGGGACTTCCTAGGGGTCCTACTATGCCTTATTATGCATTAGGACCCCTAGGAAGTTCCCATGACCCCTTTTTGACATATTTGAACCCTTAAGTGTGTCCTTAGGGGTCCTACAACTCTTTAGGACACACTTGAGCATTCCAATGTGTCGAAAGGGGTCATGAGGAAATCGTAGGGGTCCTAGTATGCCTTATCATGTGTTAGGACTCTTAGGAAGTCCTCACAACCCCTTTCAACACATTTGAATGCTCAAGTGTGACCTAAAGAGTCGTAGGACCCCTTAGGACACACTTGAGCATTCAAATGTGTCGACAGGGGTCATGAGGACTTCCTAGGGGTCCTAGCGCATGATAAGGCATACTAGGACCCCTAAGAAGTCCCCATGACCCCTTTCAACACATTTGAACCCTCAGGTGTGTCCTAAGGGGTCCTACAACTCTTTAGGACACACTTGAGCATTCAAATGTGTCGAAAGGGGTCATGGGGACTTCCTAGGGATCCTACTACACCTAATCATGTGTGATGACCCCTAGGAAGCCCGTATGACCCCTATGGACACATTGGAATGATCAAGTGTGTCCTAAGGGGTCGTACGACCCCTTTCAAAACACTTGAGCATTCAAATGTGTCAAAAGGGGTCATGGGGATTTCCTAGTGGTCCTAGTACAACTTATCATGTGTTAGGACCCCTAGGAAGCCCCCGTGACCCCTATGGACACATTGGAATGCTTAACTATGTCCTAAGGGGTCCCACGACCCCTTCCAACACACTTGAGCATTAAAATGTGTCAAAAGGGGTCATGGGGACTTCCTAGGGGCCCTAGTATGCCTTATCACATTTTAGGACCCCTAGAAAGTCCTTGTGACACCTGTGGACACACTAGAATTCTCAAGTGTGTCCTAAGGGGGTCTTATGACCCCTTCAGACAAACTTGAGTATTCAAACTTGTTAAAAGGGGTCATGGGGACTTCCTAGGGGCCCTGGTACACCTTATCACATGTTGGGGCCCCTAGGAGGCCCCCGTGACCCCTATGGACACATTGGAATGCTCAAGTGTATCCTAAGGGGTCCTACAACCCTTTTCGACACACTTGAGCATTAAAATGTTTGAAAAGGGGTCATGGGGACTTCCTAGGGGCCCTAGTATGCCTTATCAATTGTTAGGACCCCTAAGAATCCCCTATCACCCCTATGGACACATTGGAATGCTCAAGTGTGTCCTAAGGTGTCCTGCGACCCCTGCGGACACACTTGAGCATTCAAATGTGTCAAAATGGGTCATCAGGACTTCTTAGGGGCCCTTGTATGCTTTATCATGTGTTAGGGCCCCTGGGAAGCCCCATGACCCCTATGGACACATTGTATTGCTCAAGTGTGTCCTAAGGGGTCCTATGACCCCTTTCAACACACTTGAGCATTCAAATGTGTCAAAAGGAGTCATGGGGATTTCCTAGGGGTCCTAGTACACCTTATCACACATTACAACCCCTAGAAAGCCCCCTCTGACCACTATGGACACTTTGGAATGCTCAAGTGTGTCCTAAGGGGTCCTACGACCCCTTACAACACACTTCAGCATTCAAATGTGTCAAAATGGATCATGGGGACTTCCTGGGGGTCCTAGTATGTCTTATCATGTGTTAGGACCCCTAGGAAGCCCCCATAACCTGTATGGACACATTGGACTACTCAAGTGTGTCCTAAGAGGTCCTACGACCCCTTTCGATACACTTGAGCATTCAAATGTGTCAAAAGTGGTTATGGGGACTTCCTAGGAACCTAGTATTCCTTATCACGTGTTAGGACACTTAGGAAGCCCCCATGACCCCTATGGACACATTTAAATGCTCAAGTGTGTCCTAAGGTTTCCTACAACCCCTTCAGACACACTTGAGCATTCAAATGTGTTGAAAGGGGTCATGGGGACTTCCTAGGGGCCTTAGTATGCCTTATCACATGTTAGGACCCCTAGGAAGCTCCCGTGACCCCTATGGACACATTGGAATGTTCAAGTGTGTCCTGAGGGGTCCTATGACCCCTTTCAACACACTTGAGCATTCAAATGTGTCAAAAGGGTTCATGGGGACTTGCTAGGGATCCTATTATGCCTTATCACATGCTAGGACCCCTAGGAAGTCCTTATGACTCCTTTCGACACATTTGAATGCTCGAGTGTGTCGTAAGGGGTCCTATGGCTCTTTAGGACATACTTAAGCATTCAAATGTGTTGAAAGTGGTTATGGGGATGTCCTAGGGTTCCTAATATGCCTTATCACACATTAGGACCCCTAGGAAGTCCCCATGACACGTTTCGACACATTTGAATCATCTAGTGTGTCCTAAGGGGTCCTACGACTCTTTAAGACACACTTGAGCATTCAAATGTGTTGAAAGTGGTCATGGGGATTTCCTAGGGGTCCTACTATGCCTTATCATGTGTTAGGACCCCTAGAAAGTCCCCATGACCCCTTTCAACACATTTGAATGCTCAAGTGTGTCCTAAGGGGTCCTATGACTCTTTAGGACACACTTGAGAATTCAAATGTGTTGAAAAGGGTCATGGGGACTTTCTAGGGGTCCTACTACGCCTTATCATGTGTTAGGACCCCTAGGAAGTCCCCATGACCCCTTTTGACACGTTTGAACCCTCAAGTGTGTCCTAAGGAGTCCTACGACTCTTTAGGACACACTTGAGCATTCCAATGTGCAAAAGGGGTCATGGGGACTTCCTAGGGGTCCTAGTACACCTTATCATGTGTTAGTACTCCTAGGAAGTCCTCATGACCCCTTTCGACACATTGGAATGCTCAAGTGTGTCCTAAAGAGTCATAGGACCCCTTAGGACACACTTGAGGGTTCAAATGTGTCGAAAGGGGTCATGGGGACTTCCTAGGGGTCCTAGTATGCCTTATCATGCATTAGGACCCCTAGGAAGTCCTCATGACCTCTCTCTCTCTCTCTCTCTCTCGATCTCTTCCTCTCTGTCTTGCTAATTGAGAGAGAAAGAGAGGAGAGAGAAAGGTGAGTGAGATTTCTCTCTCTCTCTCTCTAGGTGAGAGAGAGAGAGACGATAGAAAGAGAGGAGTGAGAAAGAGTAAGATATTGAATATCCGATATTATCGGATATCCGATTCTATTCACTGGTGTTAAAAAATAAAATCTTTGGGTCCCTCCAGAGAGTCATGTGTTTTTCCTGAATTATGGGATTCAAGTTGCAGTGAGAAGACAAAAAACCAGTTTTTGGGGTGATTTTCTCTATTAGAAAAGGTATTTCATCTTTTTGTAGGGTGATTTTCTTGATTAACAAAGGCATTTCATCTTTTTTTGGGGAGATTTTCTCTATTACCAAAGGTATTTGCATCTACTTTTTGGTCTAACTATGGGGAGTAGTAGTCCTCGAAAGCATAAACAAAAGAGGAGACTCACAAATGAAGATGTTGAAGTGTATAGAGAAATGGTATGGATTTCCCATCGGAACAAGAGACAAGGTATGTTAAATATGAATGAAGATGTTAGCATAGACCCACATTTGAATGTGGTTTTAAGTGAAGAACATGAATTTGAAGATGAAAATGTAGGTTTCGAAAATGAACATGTAGATGTGGCCAATAGAAGTGTGGACATTGCCAATGACAATCCAATGATTGAATATGAAGAAATTGACAATGATAATGGTGTAGAAGAACCAAATCAACATTACACATCTCCAAATTATATGATAAATGAAGTCCCTTCAGAGGAAGAAAGACAAACTTGAAAATTGAGACATTCAAGAAGAGCTAAATGGTTACCTGAAATTGATGAGAACATAATGAGAAATTTCGATGGCAAGAGATCAGAAAGAACCATTTAGTTGTGGGTCTCAAAACTTTCTGATCAATTTTTTAGGCACAAGACATTGGTTGAGAAATGTCAAATGTTCATACAATTGTTAAAGATGCATAAGATGAGACATATACTAGTCAAATTGAAGATTAGTGTGAACAAGAAAAAGGAGCGGAATGCTATTATTGTGAGAAATATTTTTAGTGCTCTCAATTCCATTAGGAAGACTACCAAGGAAAAAGATAAGAGAGCCACTAGGAGGGTTATTTCAACCTCCTTAGTAAGTCATCATTTGAGAAAGGCTCGTTTGATGAGACAAACTTGTGGTGACTTGAATCTAAATCATAAAACTTTGGATAGAGCACTTGCAAGAAGAGAAAGACTTGATGATCCTCTTCAAAATGATACATGGGCTTATGGTGGGAGACTTTCATGTTGTGATAAGAAGCTTACCGATGCTATGAAGGATCAAATTCAACTATTTTGGAAATCTAACTCAAGAGTGTCACCAAATGTGAAGGATATCTTGAAGTTGAGAATTGGCATTCGAGACCGCACCCCACGTCCCAAACATTATTTGGAGGTGAGTCAAACAATGTTCTTCAAAAAAATTTGTGAGACACATCCAACATTGCGAATATCACAAAGAGATTTTGAAGCCCAGAAGCCTTTTTTTTGTGTGCCTCTTAAGATTCGAAATACTTGTTGTTGCAAATATCATGTGGAGTTTTCAATGCACCATGAATTGTTATGATCCATTCATTCTACTTTGCATAGTAGTGAAATGTTGGAGGAGTGTGGCGCAAGTGCTCTTCCAAAATCATCAAGAGACTTGCTAGATCATTTTTTATGTCCTAGAGATGATGGATGTTTCTTTTATAGAAAATATTGCTTAAATGACAAGTGCTCAAAGTGTGGTGGGCTAATGAAGTTTGTTGAATGTTTTCATGAGGGCTGCAAACACGATTTTGGAAAGACAATTGTCCACAAAAAGGTATATGAAACCATTATATATACATTAAAAAGTGGAGGTGAAGGCTCTAGATGTGAGTTGGTTACTAAAGAATGCAAGGTAGCTGATTTTATTTCAGATTTCAGGAAGAATATTTTTTACAAGTATGCAAGGCATAGTCACAGGTCTAAGTGGTTGGATCAACAATTCAAGATGTGTAAGGACACTTTCCCGATTGGCACTATTATATCGGTTGTTGACTTTGCAGATAACTATACATTGCAGCCCCAAAACGAGTTGCAAGCTCAATATTACAATTCTATTCAGGTTTCTATTTTTGTGCACATAACATATAAACATTCCCCTAATAGTACAGAAGATGACCAGAAGATAATCAGAGAGTACCATTTTTATATGAGCGATGATAGATCACACTCATCCAAGTTTTTCCAACATTGCTTTGAGAATTATTTTGAGTGGGTGCGGGAAAATAATATTGCTATGGATATACATCTCATTTGGTCAGATAATTGCATAGGTCAATTAAAAAATGCTCTTATGTTTTATTGGTTATGTAGAATGCATGTAGAGAGATGTGTACCTCATATTTGGAGTTTTTTTGAGGCCGTTCATGGAAAAGGGGAGAATGATGGAGTAGGTGCATGTGTAAAGAGAGATCTAGTTAAGAAGCAACTGAGGATTTCAGGTGCAAAACTCATTGATGCCTGTTCTATTGTTGATTTGTGTACTTCAACATTGTCACAAGGGGGACTCTTGATTTAGTGGTGCGCATATTCTTTTGGTTGGTTGAGTTGGGCACAATAGGAGATAGGTTGGATTGTCAAACTGTGAAAGATTCTTCAAAAATGAATTCATTTCAAAGCTCAAATGCTGGTACATGGACAATTTGGACACAAGAGTTGGCTTATTATTGTCCGAGTTGTCTTCAGTATGATTGGGATCAATGTGCATCAAGTGAGTGGGCTAATACATGGATTCCACATTATCTTACTCCTTTATCTCTCACAGTCTTTGTAATAAATGATGACATGGATTGTTCACTTGACTACAACCATCTTTCAGATCTTTTATAGCTAGGACATGTTTTTGCATTGGTTGCACGAGAAGGGAATGACAAGAGATCGGATTACTGGTTACGATGTTGTGTACGAGGAAAGAAGAAACTTTCACAACCAATGATAGATGATGATAAGTTCATATATCCAACAAGATCACATGTTGTTACGGGAACATGGTTGCACACATATATGATTATAAATAATGGCATTCCTGCGTTTGAAGACTATGAGAAGCACAAAACCATTCTCATGTATTCACTCCTTGTTATAGTAGCCAATGTTAAGTTGTTGAAATATCAAGGAAAACCAAAGACAAAGGAACTTTGGACTATTAGTACTGTTGATCATGAAGCAATACTAAATACTCTCAAGCAAAGAGATGACCCTTCAGGCACACTTCAATAGGTGAGTTCAACTCAAGTTAAAATATAGTTCTTTAATTTGCATATTTAGATGCCAAAAGGGAACTTCTTATATTATCTATTAACTTTTCTTCTGCCTTTAGAATGCAGGGATTGGAGCAGAAAGGACACTTATTTTTTATATATAGTTGTGTAATTTTCATATTTAGATGCCAAATTTTGTATATAAAACCAACAATCAAATGTAATGTGCATAGTTAGATGCCCAATTTTATATACAAAAACAACAATCGAATGTAATGTGCATATTTAGATGCCAAATTTTGTATATAAAAATAACAATCGAATGTAATGTGCATATTTAGATGCCAAATTTTGTATATAAAAATTTTGATACAAAATTAGATGCAAAATTGGAAATATAAAAGAGCCCATGGAGTTGATTTGCAAATATTAAAAGCCCACATTTGTATCGTCTTAATGCCATGTAAAGTGCAAAAAATGTGTTTCCTTTCTATGAATGTCGTATCCTATATAATTTGTATCATCTTAATTTTGTATCATTACATTTTTATTGTCTTAATTCTATTACATTTGTATCGTCAAATGATGTAATAGTTGGAGTCATTGAGTCAAAATTGGTCAAATGTGTCCAAAGTAAAATGATGATTCCCTGGGTGAAGGGATAGTGTTCAAGGATTGCATTCTGGCATTGAATGGACTATGCCATTAGCTTTGGTTGGGTAGTTAAATGCTAGGAACAACCCCATTTTGACCACTGAGTCAACAGAATGTTCCGGACCACGTCGGACCAAAGTGTCCCCAAGGTGCACTAAGCACGATTGGGCAGAAAACTTTCTAGGCTCATAACTCAGACCCCGTGAGAGGTATTGGAGATTCATGAGATGCTATAGGATGGAATTTTTGAGGCCTACAATAATCTCTCTCTATTTTGGGAGATTCAAATTTGTTTGAATTTGGCACGCCAGTCTCCCTCGATGCCAAAACTTGCAGTGAGGGTCAATTGAAAGTTGCACGAATGGATTACTTCCAAACCATTTTTCTTGGCACCAAACGGATTGCACCATTAGCTCTGGTTGGGCAATTAAATGCTAGGCACAACCCCATTTTGATCACTGAGTTAGCAAAACATTCCAGACCATGCCGGAACAAAGTGTCCCGAACAAAGTGTCCCCAAGGTGCATTAAGCATGATTGGGAAGCAAAATTTTGAGGCTCATAACTCAAACCCTATGAGAGGTATTGGAGATCTGTGAGATGATACATGATGACATTTTTGAGGCCTACAATAACCTCTCTCCATTTTGGGAGATTCAAATTTGTTTTAATTTGGCACGCTAGTCTTGCTCAATGCCAAAACTTGCAGTGAGGGTCAGTTGAAAGTTGCATCAATGGATTACTTCCAAACCGTTCATCCTAGCACAGAATGGACTGCACCATTAGCTCCAGTTAGGTGGGTAAATGTTAGGCACAACCCCATTTTAACCACTGAGTCAATAGAATGTTTCAGACCACGCCGAACCAAAGTGTCCCCAAGGTGCACTAAGCACGATTGGGCAGAGAAATTTTGAGGCTCGTAACTCATACCCCATGAGAGGTATCAAAGATCTATGAGATGCTACAGGATAGCATTTCTGAGGCCTACAATAACTTGTCTCCATTCTGGGAGATTCAAATTTTTTTGAATTTGGCACGCCAGTCTTGCTCGATGCCAAAACTTGCAGTGAGGGTCAATTGAAAGTTGTACCAATGGATTACTTCCAAACTGTTCATCTTGGGACCAAATGGATTGTGCCATTAGCTCTAGTTTGGTGAGTAAACACTAGGCACAACCCCATTTTGACCACTAAGTCAGCAGAACATTCCGGACCACGCTGAACCAAAGTGTCCCCAAGGTGCACTAAGCATGATTGGGCAGAAAATTTTTGAGGCTCGTAACTCAGACCCTGTGAGAAGTATCAGAGATCCATGAGATCCTATAGGACGGAGTTTCTAAGGCCTATAATAACCTCTCTCCATTCTGGGAGATTCAAATTTGTTTGAACTTGGCATGCCAGTATTGCTTGAGGCCAAAACTTGCAGTGAGGGTCAGTTGAAAGTTGCACCAATGGATTACTTCCAAACCGTTCATCCTGGTGTTGAATGGACTACGCCATTAGCTCCGGTTGGGTGGGTAAACACTAGTCACAACCCTATTTTGACCACTGATTCAACAGAACGTTTCAGACCACGTCGGACCAAAGTGTCCCCAAGGTGCACTAAGCATGATTTGGTAGTGACCTTTGGAGGCTCATAACTTGGACCCCGTGAGAGGTATTGGAGATCTGTGAGATGCTACAGGATGGCATTTTTGAGGCCTACAATAACCTCTCTCCATTCTAGGAGATTCAATTTCTTTTGAATTTGGCACGCCAGTCTCGCTCGATGCCAAAACTTGCAGTGAGGGTCAGTTGAAAAATGCACTAAGCACGATTGGTTAGCAAACTATCGAGCCTTGTAGCTTGGACCCCGTGAGAGGTATCAACAATCTGTGAGATGCTACAAGATCATGTTTATTAGGCATTCCTAGTGTATTTGTAAGGGTATAGGCAGAGTACTGATATTTTGTCCAAAAGACCAATATGTTTTGATATGGCCAAAAGGGTGTTTGATTATGTAATTAGGCCAGTTTGAAGTCTTTTAGCCATTGGGAGTAAATTCTAAGTCTACAAACCTTGAAACCACTTTAATAGATATCCTTATATACCTCAAATGATGAATTACATGTGTGAGCACACGTAGCACATAAAGAGTACACATGAAATTTCTTAAGTCATGAAGCATACATGTAGCACATAAATTATAAAGCATACAACATGAATTCACTTAAGTCATGCACGTAGCCCATACAGGTGAATTTAGGTTATGAATATTGTACTTGAATATACATGAATATACTTAAGGCATAAATTGTACACATGAGTACATACAGACAAGAATATTTGCATACTAACAATGAATAAATGAACACACAATTAACAAATTGGATCGACTATCAAGTTTCATACATATCAAAATGAACAATAATTATGTACGTATTTATATTTCAACATATCTAGATACAATGTGGCATGCACCATCTCAAAATAAGAAGTTCAACTACAAATATTTTTAGGACATCCTATTCTACTAGTGGATCATCAAAATGGAGCCTCTTTGAAGTACTCTTCGACTCTAATGGATCATGCATTCAAACAAAAAAGTGAAACCCCAAGTTAGATTAAAATTCAAAATCATAGTCAACAATAATAAATAAAATTTAAACTAAAATTGAACTCTCATATACCTCACCTCTTTGTCTCCTTCCGCGAGTAGGAGACCTAATAGATGTCCTTGGTAGTGCATGAATAGTGCCACCAATGACGACTCCCACATGTATATGTTTGCGAACATGAGATTGATCTATGAGTTATACTATTTAATGTTAAAAACTTGGTAGAAATTATATGTTTATAAAATAACTGAATTAACATTAAAACTTACCTGTGTTGAACTTTCTTCAGAGATTGTTGGCTGAGTCATTAGCGATACAAACCCTTGTCATTCTGGCTCCCTCAAACTAGGAGTGACCTACAAAAGTCAAACAGATACTTCATATTATCATAACTTGACCATATTATATATACTTGATAGAAAAATATACATAAATAACTTTAGAAATGTACATACCGTGGGGCTATCACTCTAAATAGATATGCCTATGACTCTATCATGACGATAGGGTCTCACGACATCATCACATGACACTCTCTATCAAATAAACCATGTAAATTAAAAATGAGTATGAACAATTGACAAGTATACATGTATGCATAAACAAACTAAATTACTTAATTACCTTTCATTCATCAACATCTGACACCTGCACCCCCTCACATTGCCCCCCGTTGGCAGTTGGTGACACCTACATCAATATGTAAAAGATGATCATAAAAATTAGAAAAAAATGTACATATACTATTATCATAACTTAAAAGGAAACCAATGAGTACATTAAAACATATGTACCATGGAAGAGTCAAGAATAAATGATATGGCCAAAAGTGTGGACCCCTCCATGTTAGCTTGTGGTGATTAATCAAGAAAGTACTATCCAAGAATGTACTGTACACTTTTCATTCATCATGGGGTGGTTAAGTTTTTTTGGGGGGGTTAACTCTGTTGGTTCCTGGATAGGATTTTACACTCCATGGGACACCAATATACCTAAGATTGATTTTGGGAATGGTAAGTTCCAAATATGGGGAGATCTATAGGTAACTGGACCAACTATAGGGACAAGACTGCCCTCTACACTTCTGGCTCTACAAAACCAAGGCAGGTGCACCTAATCTAGTATAATAGAACACTTCTTTACAACACCAGGACTGGATTAAACAAAGCAAATAATAGCAAGAAAGTACTAAACGATAACTAGTCATTCATTGACTCTCCATTGCTATGAAATAACTGAGACCGAAATACATAAACTAAAAGGATAGAAAGGATTTTAACTTGATTTCTTGTAGAATGTAAACAACCATGCCAAACTAGCATCACTATAGGAGATACTAATTTCTGATCAGTGCCTTGTCCATTGGGCAATATATCTGAGATAGATACAGAATACAAGAACACAGATTCCAAGTCATAAACACAATAAACCAGATTCATACACTGCTTACAAACATAATTTTAGTTGAACCAAATGAATCTATGTTTATTTCAGAGACTTTTAACTTGATCCTAGATCATGGCTAAGAAATAAAACACATACATAGATAAACTCTGAGCAATGAATCAAAAAACCCAAAACTCAAGAAGCACAACCAAAGGAGAGATCTGAAAATTGAAAACTGCATTAAGTATAAGGATTCAAACTCTTGTATCACAAACTATTCTAGAATACAACACTTAGACAATATGCAAAGAATTTTGAAGGTTTTTCCTCTATATTGATACAACTAGCAAAACATATTACAATCTGGACTGAGGATACACACTTAGCTTTTCAACATCCTGTGTCAAGAATTTCCAGCCAACCCTTCTAAATGATCACAAAAATCCTTTTATAAGAACAAGGATGCAATAAGAAAAATATCATTTAGGGCATTTTTAGGGCAACACAATCAACCCTGAGACTAACAAAAATATCTTAGATAAATTTGATACAATTTACATTCTAGAACATCTCTTTACAAAATATCTTCATTTTTACCCAAATCCAATCTTGGAATACAAATTTCATTACTGCTCTCACCCAACTTGTCAAATCTGAAAATAGACACTGTCATTATAATCCTCATCTTTTGGCATTTTCAAAAACATATTATACTGATATTTTTTGATAAAAAATGAAGTCTGGAGGCATTTTTCAAATCCGTATGTAACTGCAATTTTTAATTTCGAATTTCTCATATAGTGTAAACTTTACAATTCTTTTAAAACTTTAAACGGACCCTTTGATTTTAAAGTGGGACCCACGTGCCACGTGGCACTTCTGGATTGGCTAGACCAACACCTCACCTCCATGTTGGACTGCCAGCACATCCCTCTGCCATGTGTCCCATCCTCATTCATTCATTGATCCATTTGGGTGCTAATTTCATCATCCTTGCCATGTCACCGAGCTGATAGGTGTCGCTCTGTCACTATACCACGGATGTTAACCTCTATGCATCTTTCTCCTATGCATCTTTCTCCTTGCACTATAGCGACCACCGTAGGATTGGCATGCATCCCAATGCATCAAATCCATGGATCAACAGTTCATCAAAATTAATTTACCTTTTGTGTGGGCCCGCTATCCTCGTCACCATCCTTGTCATCTACCTCGATCCACGTGCATGTGAGACTGGCTCTCAACCTAGGCGTCCACTTTGGACACCTTCATACTGAACTCCTTTCCTTATAAATTCTTCATACTTCCCTCATGACGTCAATGTGGGATTAAATTTGCATATGTTTAATAATATTTTATTCAAAATTTATTTCTTTGAGTGCGCCCACCAAATCCGGCTGGCCCACTCTCCTTCCTCTTCTTTTTTTACTGATTACTAGAGTGTCCTTGTATTTAAAAATTGGCAATACATATTACTGGACGCATGTAGGACAAATATTCCCACAATACAGCCTCATTTCACTTGCTGCTCACGGCCTGGCCTGCATGCGTCTCATCTCACTTCCTCTAGAGGTTTGCATGTGTGCAGCTCCATCCTCTTTATGACACACACAACACCCAAAGGGTGTGTGTACATTCCTTGAGTGGATGCGTATAGCATTCTTTGGCAAAATGTCTACAAATCTTGGTGCAAGGGAAGCATTTCTTCTTTGGTGTGCATAAAGTATGCACATCTCTCTATCATATGGTATACACAGTGTGGAGGAATGCCTGCAAATTCCCCAAAGCTGTACACATTCTTCCCAAAACAAATAACCCCTCTTTCTCCCATGAACTGCTTCAACAAATGGATGAAAAAGTAGCCATGAAGGCTTTCATAACTTTCAGCAGCCTATAAACAAAAAAACTAAGTGGAGGGCACATGCATGAAAGAAAAACCTTCCACGGGAACCTCACGCAAGACAAAAGGAGGCTCATGCTGCACTTGGATGAAGACACAACACTCTCCTATCAAATTGGTGTGCTCAGCATAACCTCAAAACACTTGCAAACTTCCATTATTTGTGTGCATTGCACTGGCATATTCAGCCTCTTATTTTTTAAAATGCACTCAGTCTTTTAATACTTGGTGCGTGCATTCTCCAATCACTGGTTTACATCTTATTTAGTGTGCACAACATGAAGATAAAGATATGCAGCCCCCAAACCAAATTAGTGCATAAAAAAGATAGCAAACTCTTTAATTACAGCCAAAAGAAAACAGAGTAATTCAACTGCGCAAAAATCGGGAAGCCTAGAGCCTTGAAACCTTCAAAAAATTTATGATAATTTAAATAAACAACTGGGTCATCTTTAGATTCCAAGTAACTCACCAAATTTTTTTCCTTCCTTTGTAAAATGGCCCATTCTGACTTGTTCGGCAAACGCCAAAAAATCACTGTAAACTATCTCAGAAGGAGATAGATTAAAAATATCAAATGATGAGCTGAGGGCACACCACTGAATCTGGAAGAAATTTCATATGCAAGAATCGAAACAAAATAACCCTTAATTAGAGATGATCATCTGACAAAAAGCTACAAATTTCCAAAAATTGTTACTTTACAGAGTTATGCTATCCGCACTTTCATCATTATAAAAACATTTTTGTCCTGATGTTGCAACCTGTGAAACAGGAACCTCATAGTTTGAAACCCTGGGAAAAGATTCTCTCTTACATATAGAAAACAAACTTTGATTGGAATTCTGTAAAAATAAACCAATCATCTAGAAATAAAAGCCGAAGTCAGCCACTTAGAACATCCTAAACTGAAACATTGTGAAATTGTAGAAGTTGCATCCAGAAATGTTTGAGGAAATGGGTCAAACGGATTCGTCATGATCTAAAACTTATCAAGGAGTATCACTTCCATGTCTACATTATGAAACAGCCATCAATTATGTTTGACCTTGAACGAGGTGCAAACGTCAAGGCCCTAAAATAGACCACCCAGAAAACTGAACAGTGCAACCCTGAAGAAACTAAGAAATTGCAAACAGAAAGGCTCTAGCAAACATGTCAAACGGGCACATGGGGGGGCTGAAAATTTGTATGGACATTCTTTCTTATGCCAACAACATGATGCAACAATCCTTTCCTCATGACCACCATTCTGATATCAGATGCAAGCCTCCAAAGTAGGCCATTTACTTAAAACCGGACAAGATGCAAAGTGCAGATCTGTAGAAAGTCCTTCAAATGGGTATCTCTGAAAATTATCCGAACTGATTTTTGAAAGTTGTGATCAACTGTATATGTCAAATGAAACATGAGGAACACCTGTCCTAAGAATATGCCACGAAATTTAACATGCCTTTCTTTACATGCACTTGAACTCAGGTCTTTTTAAACTGTTCTTTGAAGCACTGAACTTTGCTTTAGGGAAAATTCTCTAAATATGGGCTCAAAACCATCTGGATTTTTTAGAGTACCAACAAACTCATCAAGTGTTTTTGAGTTGACACGTCAAACTTTTCCCTAGGTTGACTCGTCAAGTTTTTCCCTAGGTTGACTCGTCAAGTATTTTAGGGTTAACTTGTTCACCAACATAAGTCTTGTCATATTGGTGTATACACCTAAAAATGGCTTCATTAATTAATTAAATATTTATTATTTAATTACTATTGACTTGATAAATTAATTAAATATTTATTATTTAATTAATGATTAGTCCTCTATTTATTAAATAAATTATTCAATTTATTTAGTGAATTCACTATAGTCTATTCTTCTATCCTAAGTCTTCTAATTAATTTTATTAAAGTGATTTAATTAAATACACAATCACCTAAATATGACTAAGTTTCCTAATCCACCTCACCTATCTAGTCACCTGACACATCACTTTGGCTAAAATAAATAATTATTATTAATTATTTATTTACAATTATCCTCACCCACACATGTCCTATTCTCAAGAGCTATGTGGCCTCATAAGACTTAGTCTCATGACCACATGTCCTCTCAACAACCAAGTCAAGAGACATGCCCTATTCCTAAGGGGCTTCTCAAGCCACCTCTAAGGGTGAAAAGGTGACTCATGGGACACTTGTGCAAAGAGCCCTCATGAGGAAAAGGTCTCCCCCTCTTTCTCTCTTTGGTCTTTGTGAGACACTTGACATGTGTCTTTCCCTTCCACCTTCTCCTCCATGTCAATGTGAGAGGAACATCATCCCTATTCTTCCTCTCACATTCCAACTACATCCCCCTTTCTCTCAACTCCTTCAACCAAGTCAATCCTAGACCTAGGATCTTCCACTTTTCATTCTCAACTGTAGGATTACGCCACCTAGGCCTAGATCCTCCAAAACTCTATAAAAGGAGCCACATTTCCCATTTGAGAGCTAATAGGTATTTTCATAGTAGGCATTCAAGCATTCAAGCAATCAAGCATCCAAGCATTCTAAGAGCAATCAATTCATACTATCACCATTTCATTTGCATTCCACCCATTAGTTTGCATGAGCTATTGTGCCCTCATTTCATTCAATCTCCACACTTTGGTGATCATCTTGGGAAAGGGCTTCATTTGGAAATTTGAGAGCTCAACATCTTCAAGAAATCAAGGCTAGGAGGACAATGGAGACAAGTTGCATGGTAGGTGAAGGTAATTAAATTAGTTTTATCATTTCATAGTTACTTTGCATTCTTCATTGTGTTTGCATTAGATAGATTTATTGGCTTTTAATAGTTAATTTATCATCTCTAGCTGTTAGACATCTAATTTGCATAAATTTTTGGCGCTAGAAGGAGGGCCAGCCTCCATTTTTAACATTCTATTTTCTTAGTTTTCCGTGTGCAGACGTTTCCAAATTGTTTTTATGCATTCATTCACGATTCTTGCACATTCATCCATCTATTCTATGCATTCATTTTTTATCACATCAGTCATTTTCTATCTTTTTCCATTTTCATTTTGATCAAAATCTGCACATCTGTTCAAAGTTTCTACGCATACATTCCATTTTGTTGCTCATACATTCAAACTTTTTGTGCTTACATTTCACTTTCTGCGCATCTGTTTAATAATTCTACGCATTGATTCACTATTATTGCGCATTTGTTATTGACAGTATTTAGGTTAAAATTTTTGATTTACTTTGATTTTAGCTAACCTTTAACAAGTTTTTGTTTGCTCTAGTAGCTTTTAGGCTGTTTTGCAGGATGTTTAGTAGAAGACCCTATTGCTAAAATTTCTAACATATTTCTTTGCAAAGATTCCTAAAGGGTTTGCAAAATAAACCATAACCTCATTTGGGCTTTAAAATAAGACATGCTTTTGCTTGTGTGTATTCTTTAGTATAGCTCAAGTGTCTATTGTGTTTTTCTAATAGCATATCTGTAATCCCAAAATTATAACAACGTATCCTCTCCCCTCGCCATTCGTGGACCTTGGGTGTAAGATAAATTGTTATAAGTTTTAGAGGGCAGTATTTGGTGGGAAAAGAGGTACTCACCCCAAGGAACGACCCAACCGGTAATAGGCTAAAGCCAAGCCCTTCCAAACCGGTATATAAAAAATGCTAGTGTGATTAGTCTCACATTAGACAGGTGTGAATTCATTGTGGCAACCAAAATCTCCCCTAGTACCCTAGTGGTGCGTTAAAGTCCTACTTGGTAGAGGTGAAAACCTTGCTTTGAAAGGATTGGGAGAGCCCCCTTAATTAGGAAAATGACTTGATCACAACCACCTGAATGGATGTCCTTACTAAAACATTTTATTTAGTGGCCAAAAACCTTCTATCTGCTAGCTCAAGGAGTCACCCAAGCTCGTGAAGACACCCCACATTACTCACGGTTCATAGTAGAGATAGCAGTTCTTTGGGAAGTAATGACCCATTGAATTCAGAACTTGGTGTGCCTGAGAAGTGAGTGCACTGTAAGGAGGAGCCCGTGCCTCCAAGTTCCTAGGTTGTCCGCTATGAATTTGCATGGCTAGATTTTATTATCCTAGTGGGGATTCAGCAGATATCATCCTTACCAACCATAGGATTGTAAGCATGTCTCTGCATTCATATTAGCATAGTCAGATTAACATCATTTCTATCTGTTTCATTTTGTTGCGCATTTATCAATCTGTCCTGCGCATTTGTTGTTGTGCATTTACAATAGTGAGCATTTCCACAAACTTTGCAATTTTCAAAATCATTTTTTCAGATACCCATTTTCGTCCTTAGTAAGATTCTAGAGAAACAATCAAGTTACACAAACCTCGAATCTTTAGTTTGACCATTTTCATCACTTTTCATCATTCCTTCATTAAGATTCATCAAATTATTTTCCTCCAAATCTTTGAAATTCTCAATTTTGTGTTGAAACATTATCTTATCCATCAAATTTTGATCTTTGTGAGTTTACCATATCAGGATATATCATCCTTAACCACCAAACTTACTTAGGTTATTATCTCTTGATTTCTCTTTGTCATATCATAGTGAGATCTATACCTCCTATTGCCTTAGAGTTTATCAAGTTGTCTTATCACTTTTCAACACATTTCAATATCTTTTCTGTCAATCACTTTCCATATCTTCTCATTAAGAATCTTTCATCCCACCATCAATTTTCTCAATTTTATGGTTCAAACTTGATCTCAAAAATTGAAACAAGCCGTTAATCTAGAATCCCTAGACAAGATGGAAGGAAATACCAGCAACGAAGAAAATTCTTGGCTCGAAGCTCCTAAGAAAACTTCACTTTTTACATCCACTGACGAACCCACCGATGACGAACTTAGGGAAGCTTCACAAGATCCTCAATTTTATCATGTCATGGAAAGACTTTTAGGCTTGGATAAAGAGATGTATTTCCTCATGCTTTCTCAACAAGGAGCTAAGTTACCAAGTGATTTTGATGTTTCTTATCTTAGAGAACCAGCTCACACAAACAATCAACAAATTCCTAAAGATTCTCAAGATACTCATGGAGCAAAGGAAATCAATCAGAAATCCAATGCTTCTCATAGTCATGAACAACACACTATTTCTCAAAATGATCAGAAAAATCATGCTTCACAAAACAATGCTTCTCACAATAATGTTTCCCAAAACACTCAAGGAAACACACCATCTTTGGATCCCGTCCTACAACAAATCCAAATGCTTCAACAACAAATCCATGACATCCAAACTAGATCATCAACAAAGAAGTATTCCTTGGATGATATATGTCCTTATCCTTTTGATAATAATTTAGCAATGATTCCATTCCCTCCTCATTTTGAGGTACCAAAATTTGACAAATACAAAGGGAATTCAGATCCACAAGACCACATCCGTGAGTTTTTTGCTGCTTGTATTGAAGTTGCTCACAATGACACTTATCTTATGCGATTATTTCCATGAAGTTTAGGAGGAAAAGCCATGGAATGGTTCTCCAAACTACCCCCAGACATAAAATCTTTCAATGAGCTTCTTGACAAATTGGTGACTCATTATTCATATAACATCAAACATAAAGTCACTATGCTTGATCTTTGCAATGCACATCAAAAGAATGGAGAACCCTTCCTTACTTTTTTGCAAAGATGGCATCAATTGTTTGCTAAATATCCATGAATGATTCCTGAACAAGAAAAGATGGATATTTTTGTGCATAACCTTACACTAGAAATGAGTTATAGGTTACAATTGCAATGTCCACCAAATTTCAATAAGCTCATAGAAAATGGTATCAAGATTGAGGAAGCCATGGTCCGAAAAGGTGAGATCAAACTTTATTCTAAAGACAATGCTGGATCTTCAAATTCCAATTCTAACAACTACAACAATGACAAATCAAAATTCTGGAATTAAAAAAAAAACATTGTAAATGATGGGATTGTTGATAATCATAATGTCAAACCAACACAACTCCTTCTCAATCTCACCAGTCAAGCCAATGCTACTCAAGGAACCTACAATAATCAATCATCAAATCAACATACCAACAAAGATTCATCTAAACCAAGATTGCCTTTCATGTCACCTTGAAGAAACTTTACTCCTTTGGGGGAATCTCTTGAATCAGCATTATAGAAGTTAATCAAAAAGAAACTCATTACGCTTCCTGAAATGAAAGATTTTGAACCTAGGGTGAAGATTTCTTGGTGGAATGAGAATAATTATTGTGAATTTCACAGAGGAAGAGGACATAAAACCAATGATTGCAAAAGACTCAAAAATGTAATTCAAGACTTAATCAAAAGCAGTGAAATTGGTGTTGACAGACATGTCTCGAATGAATCACATACAAATTTCAAAGATCCACTTCCTGAGCATGAAAAAGGAGGTTCTTCCAATACTAAGAGTGACAATCAAGCCAATTATAATTCCACTCCCTATCAATATGTTGGTAACATTTCTGAATGTCATCCTTCTATGTATTATGCCAATGTCATTACCATCAAAGGAAAATTAGAGAGTCAACCAGTCCAAGCTACTACTCGTGCTCAAGCCAAGGTTACTCTCCAAGGAGTCCAGTCTAAACCAAATACACCTCACCATAAGTTTATTTATGTTCCAAAGTCTACAACAAATATTTCCAACCAATACAACCTTTTGGAACAACTCAAGAAAACACCTACCCAGATATCCATCTTAGAGCTTTTGCGTCTTTCCCAATCTCACAAAGATATCCTTGAAAAATCTCTCTTAGAGACCCATGTTCCCACAACTCTAGATCATGATCAATTTCAACCTATGGTGGGCCATTTAAAAAACCCCACACTATTTGTCCTTCACTAAAAATGATGATTTAGCTATTACCCAACCTCATAATGCTCCCTTACATATCGAAGTCCTTGTCCAAAATCACAAGATTAAAAGAGTACTAATAGATGGGGGAGCTGGCTTGAATATCTGCACGTTGAAGTTAGTCCTTGCATTGGGATTTTCTGAGAATGTCGTTGATCCAAAAAAGAAAATCACAATAAAAGCCTATGATGAGGAAGAGAGATCATCCAAGGGGTCCATTGTTCTTCCAATTAGAGTTGGTTCCATTGTCAAAGATGTATCTTGTCAAGTTCTAGACATGGATCTTACTTATAATATCCTTTTGGGAAGACCATGGATTCATTCCATGCAAGCTGTGCCATCGACTTATCACCAATGTATAAAATTCCCTCATAATGGTCAGGAGATCACTATCAAAGGAGACATTAATCCTTTTCAATATTGTACCAATGTGAAGACTTCTGATTCTTTGGTTCCCTATAATCATACTGGATCTTTTGCAACTACATCCAGTGACCCTAGTAATATAGCATCAACTTCTAAATCAGATGGGATCAAGATAGACATCAAAGAAAGCAGTATGGGAGAATATACTCTAGGTCAAGCTCTTTGCATCACCGAGTTACCTTTATCTCCCAGATCATATGGTAGATCTTTGATCACTAAACAACAATCAGAACCCTCTTCCACACTTGTTTATAACACATTTATGAGTGGGGGCACAATATCCAAAGAGGTAGCTGAGCGTAATGCAAATTATTGGCTTAAGACATAGAAGATTGAAGAGGATACTAAACATGAATATATATCACCTGATGTCTATGGAAAAGGGTATACTTTGCTACAAAAGATGGGATATCAAGGTGTTGGACCTTTAGGGTTACAAAGAGAAGGCGTTATAAAAACAATTTTGCAAAATCCCAATTATCAAAGAGATACTACAGGATTAGGATATAAAGGAGAAGGACCACAAGAACCAAAAGGAAAATCAAAAATCCCACCTTTTCATGAGACATCTAAAGGTCTTGCCTTACAATTCAGAAAGCATGGTATGTATGTAGATCCAGAGAAACAAAGGATAGCTCAAAGCATCATTGATAGACTTGAAGATAATGATGATTCTGATTCTAATGATTATGAATGGGATTCCTTATCTGATTATACTAAAGAAATAAGAGTCGATGTTGTCCATCAATATACTAATTATTACCATGAGGGTGCGAGTTCAACGAGTGACTCACTAGGATTGGTCCCACGTAATACTACTCATGTCGATCATGAGTGAAGTGAGCGTTATCTTGTGATAGATGATTTGGATGAGAGTATGGAAATAGACCTCGCTGATACCATCATAAACCTTAACAACTTTTCCATCAATACCATCTCTACTTTTGAAACCGACCCAAATGATCCAATGCCCCTTGTTTGTCTTGACCTTATCGATTGGGATTCTCCCGATCACCCAGAACTTGATGTCTTCCATAACGATGACGTGATCATTGACTATCTTGGCATCAGGGATCATTTACCACCAGGGGATCACAAGTCAAGATTTCTGATAGAACTCAATGACATAGCCTATTTTGGAGAGAATGCCAATCCTTTTAGTCATAAAAATATAAAAATAATCAATAGATCTAATGGTGAAAACCACTCAGTGGCAGTGTTAGATCCAAAAATAGTAAAAAGAAAAGATGCATCTGATGGTGAAAACCTCTTTGAGGTGCCTGATGATGGAAGGATTGACACTCTTCCCAATTATTTGTATCGAGAACAATCTACCATTCTTATAGAACCAACAGTACCACTTAACATTGGAACAAAGGAGTCTCCACGTATCCTCAAAGTAGCAGCATCCTTGATAGAATCAGAGAAAGAAGCTTTTGCAAAAATTTTCAGAGAAAGACAAATCAACTTTGCTTGTTCCTATGCTGATATGCCTAGTCTAGATCCAAATCTCATTATGCATCATTTATCTATCAAGTCAGGTGTAAAACCAGTTAAGCAGAAGCTCCGCAAAATGCATCCTCACATTGCCCTAATGGTGAAAGAAGAATTGACAAAGCTCCTACATGTTGGATTCATTCAGGCTATTGATTATGCTGAGTGGATTTCAAATATTGTCCCCATCTCAAAACTAGACAAGTCTATTAGGATTTGTATTGATTTTTGAGATCTTAATAAAGCTTTTCCGAAAGACAACTTTCCTCTACCAAATATTGACATGATTGTTGACCTAACAGCTGGACATGAGATGTTATCATTAATGGATGGATTTTTTGGCTATAACGAGATCAAGATTGCATCGAAAGACCAGGAAAAAATTGTGTTTACTTGTCCATGGGGTACATACTGCTAGAATGTGATGCCATTTGGCCTCAAAAATGCTGGAGCAACTTATCAAAGAGCCATGACCACGATCTTTCATGACATGATGCATACCATCATGGAAGATTATGTTGACGATATTCTAGCAAAATCTAAAGATAGAGTTGGTCATTTGAGAGTGTTGGATAGAATATTCACCCGGATGGAAAAATATTAGATTCGACTCAATCCAAAGAAATGTGCATTCGGGGTCATATCCGACAAACTGTTAGGGTACATTGTCTCAGCTAAAGGAATCGAAGTGGATCCAGAAAAGGTTAAAGAAATATTAGAGATGGCTTCCCCCACTAACATCAGTCAACTAAGATCTTTATAGGGGCATCTACAATCCATCCGAAGATTTATTTCTCAACTAGCAGATCGTAGTCATCCCTTTCAACATTTTCTACATAAAAATATCTTATTCCAATGCGATGATAAGTGTGAGGAAGCTTTCAAAAAAATTAAGCAATATCTAGCGAATCCTCCAACTTTGATGTCACCAATTCCAAGCAAGCCACTCTTGCTCTACATTTCAGCCACGATAGCTTCACTAGGTGCTCTTCTAGCTCAGCAAGATCATGAAGGAAAAGAAAAAGCCATCTACTACATCAGTCTCACTCTCAGGGGATGTGAGTTAAATTATTCCCCTATTGAAAGAGCATGTCTAGCTGTTGTCTTTGCTTCACAAAAGTGGCAACATTACATGTTGTCACATTCTACCTAGCTTATTGCAAAGATTGATCCTTTAAAGTATCTCTTAAGAAAGATAGCACTGAAAGGCAGGTTGGCTAAGTGGGTCATGCTACTTAGTGAGTTTGATATTGAATATGTAGACAGGAAGGCTATCAAAGGTCAAGTGATCGCAGATCAATTAGTTGATGCTCCATTAAAGGATGACCAACCTATACACATAGAGTTTCCTGATGCTCATATCTTAGCTTTGTCTACATGAACATGGAAATTATACTTTGATGGCTCATACACTCAACAGGGTTTAGGAGCTGGTATTCTTTTTATCACGCCACAAGGATACACTATTCCAAAATCTTACAAGTTGTTATTTCCTTGCACCAATAATGTAGCAGAATATGAGGCTTTTCTGATTGGGTTAAAAATGGCTTTACAATGGAACGTATTTGAAATAAATGTCTACAGAGATTCTCAGCTGATTGTCAACCAGGTTAATGATGATTATCAGACCAAAGATGATAAGTTATTGCCATATAAACATATGGTTGATGACTCTAAAAAGTATTTCTCTGTCATCACTTTTGAGTAGATTCCTCAGCATGAAAACAAGGCTACCGATGCCATGGCAACGATTGCTTCTTTATTTGATATAGAAGGTACCAAGGCCCGTTTTGAGTTCTTGGTGGAATCCCTGACTTGTCCTGCATATGATGAGCCTGATACGAGTATTATATGTCATCTAATTGGACATGACTCCCCAACTTATAGAAAAATTTATTCTTACCTCAAAGATAACACCCTACCTCCCAACCTATCCCAAAATAAAAAATGAACTTTTCTCTGCCAAACCTCCTGCTATATCCTAATATCCGACACCCTTTATCAGTGAGGTTTTGACGGTACTCTCCTGTGATGTCTCAAACATGATGAAGCTCAACTTTCCTTATGTGATCTACATGAGGGTATTTTTGGGACACGTTCGAGTGGTCCCTCTTTGGCTAAGAAACTCATGTGTATGGGTTATTATTGGCCTACTATGGAAGCAGACTCCTTTCATTTTGCTAGGGCATGCAAGAAATGTCAGATACATGGAAACCTTATCCATGCTCCAGCTCAAGAGTTACATCCTTTTACAACTACTTTGCCATTCAGTCGGTGGGGACTCAACCTCGTGGGTGCTATCAACCCTCCATCTTCTAACAGTCACAAATGGATTCTCACTGCCACAGAATACTTTACTAAATGGATTGAGGCCATTCCATTAATTACCACCACAGGGAAACAAATATCCATGTTTATCTTAAACTATATCATTTGCAAATATGGTATACCTATGTATCTTATCACGGATCATGGGAAATAGTTTCAAAACTAGGACATGGATGAACTGTGCACCAAATTCCACATCACTCATAACTATTCCACCATCTACTATCCCCAAGGAAATGACCAAGCTAAGGCGTCAAACATAACAATTGTTAAAATCCTACAAAAGATTGTCAATGACGCTAGCCATGACTGGCATCTCCAAATAAATCCAGCCTTATGGGCTTACCACACCTCCATCCGTACTCCTACTAGAGCCGCTCCATATTCCCTTGTCTATGGATCTAAAGAAGTCCTGCCCCTCGAGGTCGAGTTGCCTTCACTTCGTGTTACTCTTAAAGATTTAATTTTTGATGAAGAATATAGAGTTGCATGCCTGATTGAATTGGAACTGCTAGATGAACGTCATCAGAGAGCCTATGACCATTTGAAAGTTTATCAGCAGCATCTATTCTATCAGTACAACAGCAAGGTAAAGATCAAAGACTTTCAGTTGGTTGACTTAGTCCTTCGAGAAAATCCAAAGAATCAACAACACCGTGAAAAGAAGGGCAAGTTCAAACCAAATTGGTTAGGACTTTTTGTGATTACAGTGGTCTATGGTTCTGGGGCCTATCAGTTATCTACACCTGAAGGGGATCCCTTGGATGAACCTCTTAACAGTATCCATCTCAAGAAGTTCTATCCTTAAAATCCCAATGCAAGGGGCATGTATATAGTCTGTATATATATTATGTAAATAAAAATAAATAAAAAATAAAAAGAAATCACAAAATCAAAAGAAAACTGCAATAAAAGCATATGGTGAAAACCTGGAAATAGGTGCTATGTGTGACAAGTTAGCTCCTCTATCTATTAGGAATCTTCTAGTGTGTCCATTCATTGTATATATTCACAATAAAATGGCTAGTCAGTCCTTGTCCCCACCATGTATATATCATAATAAAATGGCTAGTTCATACACCATCCATTGTATTTACCCATAATAAAACCCCATCAAGCTTGATCTTTTGTCATGGTCTTCATCCTAGTCTTGTTACATCTTTCTTCATCCATAATAAGTCAGTCCATCACCTAGCTAGGGGCATGTCCTTGACCTAGTTTGGGAAGTGGATCTATGATAGTCGTGACTCTTAGAGGACAAAATGGAGTATTTTCACCAGGCAAGAAAACACAATCAAATGTTCTTTCATAATGGTATCTTCATGATGAATCAGAAATCTATGATCTATCCTTCGAATCATGACTACTTATCTATACATCTTGACTATACATCATCACTTGAACCGATTAACATATCCTAAATCAATCCATTTGGCAAAAGAAATGTATATTCATGGAAGGCATGTTAGAATGATTTGTTATAAATTATGCATTCATATCTAGATTTCATTGTTATCATGTTTCCTATGCTATTCCAGGATATCTTTGATATGAGTTTGAAACTCCCATATGTCATTGATTAGAATAGCCAGGATGGGGCATGATATTTTCTTTGATTGTTGCTTGTGGGGTATTTTTTGATGAAATTGAAGGAACAAGTACATTGGGGTGTCTGTGTGTAAGTGCCTTCATCCATTTCATAGTATTGACAATATACAAATCATGTTGTTCTGCATATACTATTTATGGTGATATGCCATCGCATACCTCGACTCCAAATAATTGTTCCCCGATGGAGGGGGGAAATATTCCTTATCTATTACACAAACAAAACTCGGGTCATCTCAGTTCAATTATACCTAGATGCTTGTCAAGTTTGCAATATTAAACTCCATGTAAGAAGTTCTCAAGTCATCCTGATTTAATTATACCATGATGCTTGCATTTTCTTGCAACATGACAAGCTCAATGATGAAAATCAAATTCTAGTTATTATGAAGTTCTAAGATGTTACATGAAGTTGTGGAGATACTCATTTCATATTTCATTTTGCATTGCATTTTACCATTTCATGAATTCCATAGCAGTGCTCCTTTTATAAGGTTTTATGGGTTATCTTTCTCATTAGGTTATCTATTTTTCCTAAGTCCATTCTTCTTCTGTCAAGAACATTGTTATTTCAGTTGAGGACATTTGGACAACCAAAAATACTTTTCACTTAATCATTTTAAGACATGCATAATTATTATTAAGTGTGTTCATTTGATATTTGTTATAGTTATCATTTCATCTCATTTAATTTTATCATGTTGTCCATCATCTTAGGTACATTTTCATTTATTACATTAGATATCATTTGCATTGCAATATCATTTATTGTTCATTACATGTATTTAGTATCATCATGCATTTAGTATCCATTCATTTTATATTATTCACATGGTTTTTACATTAGTGCACATCATTTAGAACATGCATTTATATCATCATATAATAGATTGTTTATCCATTAGCATCATATAGAAAATCAATCATTTAGCATTTTTAAGACATTCATTCTATGCATATAAAAGTAAATAATCACATCCTGCATATGTCAGTACACACATGTATATAAACATCATAGCAAATCATGATAGCACTGCATCAATCATATAGAGTCAAAATCATATAAAGTCCATAAATACAACCAAACTATCCAAATGTCCCATGATATATAATCAATAACAATGTGTCTATAGTCAGTGTCTATCAAGTCAATATATAATGATACAATGATCATATGATACAAAATGTGTATACAAGTGGTATTTATGACCCACTGCCTCCTGAATCTGTCTGCCACTGGTCGAGTAACTGCAATATGCTCCCATGCCCAAACATGGAGCAGTGTCACACCTGCTGATAATGATGTACCCCTATGGTACACCACCTGATGCATGTCCTCCTAGCTGATCTCTCCATCCTCTATCTCATCATCCTTGAACACAGCTCTACACTCTGTGACTCCGTCATGCCGATCATACTATACTAGCTCGCCTGTGATGGGAAGACGGAGGATGCAATATACATCCTCTAATGTCATAGTCATCTCCCCTATCGAAAGATGAAAGGTACTCATCTCCGAGTGCCATCGCTCTACTAATGCTATCATCATACTGAGATTCACCTGAATCTCGGGTGTGTAAGTCACATAATATAATCTAGATGCTCCAATCAATAGTCTATCTATCTCTGATAGTGCCGGTCTCAGATTTTGAGTCACAGGATATCTCTCCCGTGATATCAAAGTATCTGTAATATCCTCCTATTCAAGTCAACAACAATCAACCTATCAGATTTCGATAAACTAATCTATCAATCTATCTATCCTATCATATCAATTTCAAACATGTTAGTATCATGTGTTTCAACAGATGATTCTATCAATTATCTATGTTCAAGACTGGTTAACTAGTGAACATGCTACAATGTTGCCTATCTTGATCAAATCGATCAAAATCAATCACCGACGGATCCAATCAGCTTATTGACATCAAGTTTGACCTAATTGACTATCTAGTTTGACCACATTCTATCACTTGAAACACATGCGCATCATTGAAACATGTATGCGCCACATTATTTCACATTTGCACAGGTTTTTACCTATGCGTAGTTTTTCTTGACATTTGCGCAATAATTCTGCACAAATGTGCAGGTTTTGACAAAAGCATTGTTTTATTGAACATTTGCACCACAACTCTGCACAAATGTGCCAATTTTTCATATGCGCATTTTTATTTCACACTTGCGCATGTCTAACATTCCTCTAGTATGAATGCACAGCTGCCCTACACGGATGCGCAGAAAGTTTTATTTTTCTGCGCAAATGTTTCTAGTTTCTACGCATTGGTGCATCAAAAATGCGCATTCATTCAATGCCTAAAATAAAAAAAACAAAATTCCTAATCTAATCTACCATTTCATCTACCCTAAACAAGCTAAAATTCTAATCAAACATGCATCAAATCATGAAATTACAAAGGAGGATCAAATCACCTACTGGCTCACCTGAATCGGGTGGTCGCTGGAAGCGTTTGACCCTCTCGAAGTGGTGATCTAACAATGGGAATGAAATCCTGGTGGCTCTACTCTTCTCTCTCTCTCTCTCACTCTGCTCTCCAAATGACAAGTGTGCCCAATGAGCCTATTATGGACCCCTAAGCCCTATTTATAGCCTGTGGACCCTATGTACTTGGGGTGTGGACCCTATCTCTCATTTTTATTCCATTTCATCCCATTTTCACCCACCTTTTCTCCTGTTTCTTTTGTGAGATTGATTAATCAAAATTAAAAAAATAAAACACAAATTATTAATCAATCTCTCGAGGGGGCATGCTTACGTCATTTTAGACATTGCCTGGGGCAGGGGCAAAATACTTGAAATTTTCTTTGAAACAATGTGACACACACAATATTTCAAAGAGGGGCAAAATGTATACACCTAAAAATGGCTTCATTAATTAATTAAATATTTATTATTTAATTACTATTGACTTGATAAATTAATTAAATATTTATTATTTAATTAATGATTAGTCCTCTATTTATTAAATAAATTATTCAATTTATTTAGTGAATTCACTATAGTCTATTCTTCTATCCTAAGTCTTCTAATTAGTTTTATTAAAGTGATTTAATTAAATACACAATCACCTAAATATGACTAAGTTTCCTAGTCCACCTCACCTATCTAGTCACCTGACACATCACTTTGGCTAAAATAAATAATTATTATTAATTATTTATTTACAATTATCCTCACCCACACATGTCCTATTCTCAAGAGCTATGTGGCCTCATAAGACTTAGTCTCATGACCACATGTCCTCTCAACAACCAAGTTAAGAGACATGCCCTATTCCTAAGGGGCTTCTCAAGCCACCTCTAAGGGTCAAAAGGTGACTCATGGGACACTTGTGCAAAGAGTCCTCATGAGGAAAAGGTCTCCCCCTCTTTCTCTCTTTGGTCTTTGTGAGACACTTGACATGTGTCTTTCCCTTCCACCTTCTCCTCCATGTCAATGTGAGAGGAACATCATCCCTATTCTTCCTCTCACATTCCAACTACATCCCCCTTTCTCTCAACTCCTTCAACCAAGTCAATCCTAGCCCTAGGATCTTCCACCTTTCATTCTCAACCGTAGGATTGTGCCACCTAGGCCTAGATCCTCCAAAACTCTATAAAAGGAGCCACATTTCCCATTTGAGAGCTAATAGGTATTTTGATAATAGGCATTCAAGCATTCAAGCAATCAAGCAATCAAGCATCCAAGCATTCTAAGAGTAATCAATTCATACTATCACCATTTCATTTGCATTCCATCCATTAGTTTGCATAAGCTATTGTGCACTCATTTCATTCAATCTCCACACTTTGGTGATCATCTTGGGAAAGGGCTTCATTTGGAAATCTGAGAGCTCAACATCTTCAAGAAATCAAGGCTAGGAGGACAATGGAGACAAGCTGCATGGTAGGTGAAGGTAATTAAATTAGTTTCATCATTTCATAGTTACTTTGCATTCTTCATTGTGTTTGCATTAGATAGATTTATTGGCTTTTAATAGTTAATTTATCATCTCTAGTTGTTAGACATCTAATTTGCATACAATTGGCTTAGGGTTAGGGATTTCAGTATGGATGGATGTTTCATGTAGCCTCTTGCGGTGGTATTGAGTTGTAAGGGATTGCAGATTGTAATCAGGTTGTAATCACTGGATAATAATAATATTGGAGTAATTATTGGTGGACGTAGCCTAGAGATTGGGTGAACCATGTTAAATATTTGTGTCTTGTGTTCTCTTCTATGTGGTTTATTGTTTTCTGATATTGGTTATATTTGCACATAATTGTTATTTTTGCCTTGTTAATCCTAACTCTCCACCTATGTCATCTCCTCTATTGTCGTCAATTGAACATAAATGTAACACATAAAAAAACATAAGTGGGAAATTATTATAAGGAAATTCTACTAAAAATACGAACAATAAAATTTAAAAAAATGTAAAAAGTGAACAGTTTACCCTTACCATAACAATGGGAGTCCATGGCACTATAGACTCCTGATGCACATCCCCATGAGCTACTTCAGTGTCTGTAGTGTGTTGTGTAGAATCATCTCCATCGAACCCAAAATTATATGTATCACTATTAGTCAGGGGACCAAGGAAAATATTCTTGCATATAATGCAAGTGTGGGTCACACAAACATGTGAGCTCATGGAAGTGCTAGAAGCATCAGGACAAGGAGGCAACAATTTTGTACTCTCGGTAACCAGTAAATCACTCAACGTGCAAATGGATCGAATAGTCTATGAGCTGGCCTGAACAATAATGTCTGGATGCTGCAATGTGGGAGGTGTTGAAATCTTGGGAGGGGGGACATATGTGCAGGATTTCACCCATTGTGACGATGGTCTATCTTGTGGAGCACCTAAACCTACACCCTAGTTCTTTCTCATACTCCAATAATGCACCTTGTGACCAAGCACAAATTCAGCATACAATTTTCTAAGAAAATAAATTGGGACATCCAAATTGTTGTGAGGTGGTCTATCAAAAACCATCCACCAATGGTCCCAAAAGTTGTCATGTATTGCACTATTTGTGCACCATTTAATTGACAACTTGGTTTTTTTTAGGGTCTACTTTTAGACTAGTTTTAGGATCCACAAAAAGATTAGCTATGTCATGTTTGTTTATATTTAGGTTCATGACCTGATAATAATCAAGCCCATCGTCAAACTGGGCATACATGGAATCGCACCAAAGAAGTGCAGCATTATGTTGTTGTGTCAGTTTCTCCATGTTTTCAATTATTGTGTTCAATGTCGTAAACATGGGGTAGAATGTGGGGATATTGGCATATGCGGTTTCAAATCCTCTAAGTTCATTTAGATTATCTGCTATTAGTTCTTCTAAATGATAAGGGTTTGTGACAGGTATGTCTTCTAGAGGTGGGGGATTTTTGGGAGGTGATTCTAGATTGTTTGCAGGATCATTAGGAGGGTTTTCGGATTCCATGTCTTATAACAATGAAAAAACAAATCAATAATTACAATGAATGTTAAAAAACAATACAAAAAATCATTGCTACCCTAATTTTTTTATAAAAAACTCTATATTTCTATTTAAAAACAATAAAAATAATACAAATTAGAAGTTATTACTTACCTGGCAAATAAGGGAAAACCGGATAGGGGAAACAATATCGGATATTGGATAGCCCTAGCTGGGTTCACATTTTTACAATGAAAAAATGTTGAATGCAGCTCCGTGCAGTGATTTATAATTACTAGCAAATATCAGATATCTGATATACCCTCTAGCTTTGGCTATTGGCTTGGCTAGGTGTACTGACACCCAGGCCTACTAAAAAGTCAACAAATCTATTGGTGTACTTTTGGACTAGTGAAAATTGGTTTTTTTAACATCACCACTTTTTGGCATACCATGATCCTGCACATACCCATAACTTGTTCCAACATTTTTCAACCCTCTACAAAGGACAAAAATCCCAAATTCACCTTTTAGCCCAACCTAGTGAGCCTAGCAGCCCTCAAAATGGGTAAAAAGCCAAATAACTCCCAGCCACTCCAAACAACTTGGAATTTTTTTAATATTTTAGATACCCATTTGGCATTCTCTACAACATACCCAAAAATTAGATAGGCTTGTTTTGGACCTTCAATCCTAGAAATTGTTGCTCCACTTTTCTTCCCTAGGCCTAATTGGTCACCTTAATAAAGGAAACCTATCATAGACTTAACAACTAGTCTTTCCTCTTTGTACAAAGTGTTAATATAGTCCCAATGAGAGAAATATGAATTTAGTTGACTCTACAGGCTTTCTATACCCAAAAGCCCCAAATCACTCCTCAAAGCCCTTCAAATCTAGGGCTTTGTCAGTGTCTCACCTCTCAACACTTCTTCAACAAAGTGAAGGTTGATTCACCATCTCTTGGGCATCCTCTATCAATTTCATGCATAAAAAACATCCCTCCAATGGCTACTTTAGTTGCTCCTACACCTTAGCCTCAAACTAGTGATCCTTCAACCATGCAAGTTTGCACACTCACGGTGATCACCCTATAAAATAGTTTTCAACATTGCATAATCAGGTTATAAATATACTATACAATGTTAGTATCCATCCCCAAGACACAAAGACTACATAAAGGGGATGAATTACAAATCCATTGTCAAAACAATGCAAAACTGTACTTGTACAAGATAGTATGATCAAATTGCTCAATGAGTGATATATGATGACTTGGAATAGATTGAAAGAATCTTAAAATTTTATCCTTTAACCATGTAAATTCTTAGAGATCTTCAACAGAAAAAAAAATGCACAGCAAAATACAAGAAATTTAGTTTTATTGTTGTTTTATTGCTTCAAAATTTGTAACAGTTTGTGTACTGTCATACCAAATATGTACCATGTCCCTTTCTCCTAATTCTCAGGGTTCAAATAGCCTCCATAAAACCTCCCTGACAAATCCAAGTTGGTTGGATTTCCTAAAAATTTCAACTAATCCATGTTTTAAAGTTTCCCTCCAAATTACACATAACCGTTGGAATTCAAACATTTGAATTTTCAAACCTTATTTTAATGTATTCTAGATGCTAAAAACCCTTCAAACTCTCCTTCATTTATTTTGTAGGATCAATTATTATCACCTAAGCTCTTATTGACCCTACTAAACCCTTAAGGTAGTATTGGGGCCATTCTTACAAATAATTTGGTCCTAGGGTCCTTTTGAGGACCCTTTGTTGATTCCTAAGTTTTGTTGTCTATTGGTGTCTTACACTTAGTCATTTTCTAGGAAATGTTGGTCGGTCATATCTACGATCGAGTCATCATGTATAGGTCAAGTTAAAGTCTAGACTTGTATATTGTACATTTACTGAGCAATAGTTACTGTTGAGAAAGTTTGAGGTCACCAAGTACTTCAGTAATAGCTGAGAAAGTTTATGTCGAGTTGTGTAGATATATCAGTGTCAAACACCAGTATATGGAGAATACTTAATGTCAAGTGCCAAAGAATTCAAATGCTAAGTAAGCTAGATTTGATATATGTGTTTTTAATGGCACACATAGTTAGGTAAATCATTTTGGTCGACATCTACACTATATTTATTATTTGTTGAGGAAACCATAGAGGTGATTATGCCTTACATTTGTAATCATTGATCCCTATGTAATCTATGTAACCAATCATAATTAGGGAATGCTTAAGTGGCATAAGTAGACAATCTAGATCATTGATCTTGATTTATGGAGTTAATTGATTGTTTATATAAGATGAGATTCGAGCCAAAAAACATAGTAAGGAGTAGAGTATTTGAGAAGAGTATGAGTATGAAGTGGATTTCATACATGCAGAGAAGAGAAGTGTTTTGATTATCAGAAGCATAGATTAGTGACCGAGCTAAGCAGTGAAGGAAATAACATAGATATATTTGATAAAGGAGATCAAATCTATACTGGAAGGAGAAGATCTGTTATTAGCATCATAGTGCAAACTGAAGGATTGAGAATTGAGACATTCTAACAGGTGAATTAGGGTAAATCTCTTAATAGAGTGGTCCTAACAAGCCCAAGTAAATCTCTTAATCGAGTGCTTACTTTTTTATAAGTTTAAATTCTTTTACAAGGTAGATTGTATAAGTCTTAAAGCTCTTAGCAGAGAAGACCCCTCATAGGGTAGATCATTAGTTTATGATCAAAATTTTTAGCCCTAGCAAGAAAATATTAATACTGTAGTAGTGAATATTTGTGCGTGTCATCTCCACCCCAATTTTCCCTTTCAAGGGTTTTTGGGTAACCAAAATCATTGTGTTATATTTCATTTTCATGGATGATGATTAAAATATTAGATCTATTTCAGTGTTGAATTTGATGTTTATGTTATGCAAGTAATTTTATGTCACTCACTTTCCCATAATAGATTTTCAACAATTGGTATCCGAGCTAAGTTTCTTAAAGAATTCTAATCACTTGTGAGTCAAGATCTTGGAGATGGAGTTTTATAAGTTGGGAAATATTATAGAGAATCAAAAGATTGACATTTAGCTTCAACTACATTAGCTGGAAGCATCCAGAGGTGAACTGAAGAAATCCTTAAGAAGAGGAAGAGAATTGGCAATACAACAAAATGAAACTCAATATCAAGAAGAGGATACTAGAGGACTATTTGATATTGGTAACTCTAGTGAAAGTGACAAAGCTATAATAGATATGTTGGAGAAAAATAACATACTGAGTGACGACATCATAAATATAAAGAGAGAACAAGAAATACATTCAGTAAGATTTTGTGAAATTGTTGAACAAAAAAGAAAGCTAAAGAAGACAAGACAATGACTGAAGAAGACAAAAGACAAATATCTATGAGACTGGATGAAAGGACATGTGACATGCAAAGGTTGATAAATAATCAATTGGACATGGTGAATCAACTGCTACCTGATAATCAAGATTTGTGCAAGAAAGATGTGGAAATCAAAAATTTGAGATCAGAAAATAGCCAACAGAAGAATGAACTAAGATCTGAAAAATAACTCAATGAAAGGATGAACAAGCCCAATGAAGCTATGAGATACTTTGAAGAACTATTAAGGTCACCTCTAGAAGATCTAGTGATACTTCTAGAATTGGACATGATGAGCACCTGTCATCCATTGAGGAAGGAGAATCATCAAAAAGTGGAGAACAGAGGAATAAAAATTCAAAGAACAAAAAACCTACATGCCATCATTATGGAAAGCTAGGACATAGAACTAACATTTGCAGAAGAAAATATGGTAAGCCCAATTCTAAACCAAACTTTAATGGAAATTGTTTTAACTATAAGAAGCATGCACATCAGGCACATGAATGCAGGACAAAGGTTAGTAATCCACCTACCTTACCTAGATTTCAAGGACATTATTTTAACTATAAAAAATATGGTCATAGAGCACAAGAGTGTAGATCTAAAGCTAAGTGGACATCCAATCAGCAAACCTAAATACTGAGGAAAGGTAACACATACCATTGGGACTACAATACATGGTATAGTTATCATTATTGTGGAAAATATGGTCATTTGGAGAAAACTATTTGAAGACACATTTTAGAGGCAAATCCAAGAGTTGGATGAGTGGAAGTCTGGTTTGTTACAAATGCAATAAAATTGGTCACTTAAAGAGAGATTGCAGAGCACATATACTAAGTAATGAACAAGTCAAGAATGAAGAGATTGTTGATCAAATGAGAAACCAGATGAATAAGACATGGAAGAGGAAAGAGGAAGCAAGCAATAGTGGAGCCAATGAACCTGAGGTCACCCAATCCAATGGATCGGGCGATCACACTACTTATAACTAAGAAAAGAAGTTATGTGTGGAACTAAATCATATAATTCTTTATTTTATATCAGCTCCTAACATTTGATATGTTAAAGTCTATATCTGCATAGATTAAGATGCATTAGGACAAATTTGAGAAAGAAACCGCATTGTATATTTGATACCTATTGCCCCACTTTTAGTCCTGAACTAATTTCACAAAGTGGAGATTAGATTTGTATCATGTTTGGTTTAGTCAAGTCCTTAGGTCTTCCCTGTTTAGTTGCTGACCTTCTCCATCGGGTTTTCTTCTTTTCCCTTCCTCCCACATTGTATAGCCGGGTGGGTTTTTCTCATTGTCATGGTTCATTTGGGTAGTCTAGATCCTTACTCGATGGAGATTCTCGATTGGTACTACCTCAGATGATTTAACTTGCAGATCATTCGGTTTGAGTATGAAGAAAATAAAAGGGTGGAAAATCAAGTTTCACCTTCTCCTTTTGCGGACTTTCGCACCTCAAAGGTAAAACTCTGCCGTAATATGCAAATGTAGTTTGCAGGCTAAAATGATGGAAGAAGAATTATGTTTTGCATAGATCATTCAGGTGTTGAGATGTTTTGATTAAAAAGGTAATTTGAAACCCACTAAGATGAGCAAAAAGAAGATCAGCAGAAAATTGAAAAATAGCTTCTCCTTTTATAATCTTTCACACCAAGAAGTCAGTTTTTTGAAAAGACATAACTAAAGGAGGTAAAACAAGTCAGTGGGTCCCACTTTTAAATAGGTGAAGTTCTTTTTCCATTTTCTGAAGGCTTAAAGTAAAATGGTTAAAGCAGAAAAGACAAAATGAAGGCTATGCGGAGAAATGGAAACTAACTTCTCCTCTGTGGGTTTTCTACCCTCAAGGGCAATTTTCCGCATCTAATTGAAAAGCACATCTGCGAGCATGGTAAGTTTGTGAATTGATCACAAAGTATGTTTGGAAAGAAAATGGAAGCAAATTAGCTGAATTCATAAGGATATTTTGAGTGAAATTTAGCTCAGTGGATTTTTACCAAGGGAGTACTCCATTCTGATTTTTCTGAAATAGGGTTAAAATAGGAAAGTAAGTCAGTAATAAAGGAAAGTTACCGTTAGGCCAACAGGAACAGTGAAAAGACATGGAGGAACCCATTATAACCATCATTCTAATAGATTTATCATTTATTTTGTTTGTGTGGTGCGGATCTTGAAGACTAACAGGTATATTGAGGTGTCTATATAAAGAACAGTATAACTGATTTTCAAATTACTATTTTCTTACTTTTGAACTGTTATGCTATTGGATTGAGTTTGATAATACAATACTTGCAAACATATTTCCCTTGTTCATTTCCATTTTCAAGATTCACAATCTACATCTGCCTTGATCAAAATGACCTGATTCTCTGGTTTTAATGGACTGGGTGGAGTTAAGTCGATATGGCAGAGTTTCTCAGATACCTCACTCTTCTTCTTTGACATGCAAGATTTTTAGAGAAGGCTAAGGGCTGAGCCTGTTCACCCTATAACTGAAAAACTCCGCGAAAGTGGATTGGTGGAAGTGGCTGGATTCCCGGTTGCAGTTCAAGCTCCAGAGCTAATTGTAGAATGTATCAATCACTACAACCCAGACATTAAGCAGATCATATTGCCCTATCAAACTGTGTTGATCTCAGTTGATAGGCAAGTAGTGGTGAATTATTTGCGAATTCTAGAGCGTGAGGAGTTCTCGGCACTAATAATTGGAAGAGCTATGTTAGAATTCTCCCTGAAGAAGATGGTATGGCGGAGAGAAATCATGAAGTCTTGGTTCCAAAAGCCAAGGGGAGCTAAGAGTAAGGTCCCTAAAACCCTCTTTGGCACTGATCTCAAGCCTGAGATTATAGATATTCTAGTTCTCTTGCATCAACTCAAAGGTGAGGTAGAAGCCTTTAATTTTGTAGAGAAAAACTTCTTCTTGGTGCAAGTTATTTGCTTGGATACACAATATATTGACTAGGCATATGAAGTTAGTGAAATTCTCTCTAATGCTCTTAGAGCGGCCAAGTTTTACAATTCATTCTATATGTCTTCTTTCCTGATATATATGTTGGCTTCACTACAATTATGGCCAGGACTCCCTAGAATAGAGAATGTTCCTGATAATGTGAAAAGCTATGAGTTCTATCCATGCTTGCAGTTACAAAATAGTTAAGCAGAATAAATCTGGGTTAATGATGCATTTACCATGAGAATTTGCAGGGAACTCCAAGGGTGTCCTAAGCGGAGGTTCAGCCCAGAGGAAATGGTGGTCATCAGTCAATTTGGTTGTTACTTTATACAATTCTCATCCTTTTCTTATTTGTGTCTTGCAGCATTTGACGGATTTCCTCTGAAGCTGCCCAGATACCCAAATGATATGATCGTCCTGATAGAGATCGTGAGACAAGCACTACAAGTGAATGTGTTGAGTGCCAGTTTGAGAAAGCAGGGTATGAATTCCCCATAAAAGTTGGAGCTTATAGTTGTGAATCTAGATCGGATGCTAAGAACATGATTAAGGTTTTTGAGGGAAAGTATAAATTACAAGAGTATGAGGTCATGAGACCTATGTTTGACCTGAATGGGTATTCCAGAGATGTGCTTCAAATTGGAAGCGTAATCAAGCATGTCACTACCATAGAGGACTACTGGGTAGACTGCAAGGATGAGCTGGAGAGCTAAGATTGTGCTTTCGCCAGATTCACAATAGATCAAATAAGGACATATGGCATTGATTTTGATATAGAAGGTCTGGAGGATGACGGACAAAATATGTATAGCAATACATATTTAACTAAGTTGAGAAATACTCATGTTAGTTCTGAGCCCTGTGTGAATGTCGAGGAAGATCTTGATAAAATGATGGCTCAGATCATCAAAAGAACCAAAAAATGGGTAGAATGGACATCCAAGAAAAGTAGGAATAAGAGAAAAGCTTCTCAACCTTCTCCAGCTACCACTACCCCCACCTCTTCTCAGAGTGCCACACCTAGTGTAAAAATAGCAGCCACTAAAGGACCAGCCATGCCTATGGGAGGAGGAGACCAACCATCTGAGAAGCACATCCCTATATCTCTGACATGTCAAGGTGGCTCTCTACTAGTGATTGGAACCCAATCTATTACTGAAGAGAAAGAGACAGAGGAGTTAAAGGATAGTGGTCCCACTCCAACCCTCCTTCTTCACATTTCTCCATCTACGTCTCCACAAATTACTCCCGTCCCTTCTCCTCATATTACACCACTTCCATCCCCTCATCATAGTCCTATTCCTTCTGGAAGTGCTTCCGTTTTGAAGCCAATGGGTTCCCCTATTCAAGTGGTAGAGATTGGGGAGGACAGTAGTAGCAGTGAATCCACTAAGTCTGATCAAGGTGCGGAAGAAGAGCGAGAAGAGGGGAAAGCTCCGAGTTCATCCAGACTCCTCTTTCCGGATCCAAAGAATCCTTTTTCTGCAGGTACATTAGTTAAAACTCTAGTGAAGAAGAAGATGTTCATCATAGAATCACTTAAAGTGGCTTCTAAAGTAATTGGTACAGAATCCTGGCTTGAGGATACACTAGAAAGGAAAAGGAAACGAAAGGATGAAAGTGTTCCAGCAAAATACATTGTGTCTCAAGAAGTTCATTCTGGTACTGCAATGGTCAAAGCCAAACATAGAAGACTCTGTCTATACTAGGGCGAGATCTAGAAATAGGACACCTGACCATGGAGATTGCAAAACCAAGTAAAATAGGGTAGATTGAAGACATGACCCCTGAAGACTTTACTCTGCATTCTATTGACCTTGGAGAGGCTAGGCACAATACAAAGGTGGGTCTGTGGAGGTCAAGTAATGAAGTGATAGAAAATCAATTGGAAAGCCTTAAACTGTCGAAAATCAAAATGAAGACAGAGATAGAGGAGCTGAGAAGATTTGTTAGAAAATTGGTTATTCCACTAGCAACAATCACAGGTGTACCTGCTACTGAGAATCCTACTGCAGAGGAAGTACAAGCCTTCATCTTGCAACTCCAGAAGGACAGATATTTTGGTCAGATTGGAAAAGAATGGATCGATAGACTTAGTGCAGATGGACTCTCTCTAATTGATCAAATTGGAAATGTCATCGTCCGATTAGAGACTAAGAAAGATAATATCTTGTCCAATCAACACACTTTGGCCACAGAAAGAGGAAGATGTGATGAATGTGTTTCTCTTCTAAAAATGATTATCCAGATGAAAGCAAAAGAGGCGGTTGAAGTGAGGATTTTAAAGAAAGGCAATGAGCCCCTATTTGAATGGCTGCAAGGTATGCAATTCAAATTGGAGATGATTCAGGAAGCAGAAAAAGGGCTTAAGGAAACAGAAGATAAAGTAAAGAAGACTCAAGACAAAGAATTCGAGCTGATGAAAGGATTGCATACTGAACCACAGACTAGTGATCAAGGGAAGGCTATGATTGGAATAGAAGTAATGAAAAATAACTTCTCCATATATTTGAGTAATTTATCAAGAATGTCTTCAAGCAGTCAAAATAGAGTGGCCAAGCTACAAACACTTAGTGGATGCATACATGTAGCTGCTACGGAATTAACAAGTCAGCTAAATTCTGTAAAAGAATTAGCTCAAGAGCATTCAAGATGGCTCTTAAGATTCACCAATGTACATGTTCCTAGTAACGAAGAGTTAATTCCTATTATTGTTGTTGCCACGACATATAGAGGGAAAATTGAAAAGGGGAAGAAGTCGAAATAATGCCTCCTTTTCATTTTCTTTGTCTATTTTGTAAATTTTGAAATATGACAAACTGGCATCTTGCCATTTGTCCTCTGAGAAGATGAACCGATTGGTATTCCTATTGTAATGGTCATCTCTCACCTCTATATGTATGAAGTTGAATGATTAATGAAAGGTCAACAAATTTTGGTATGACATTGACTGCAGAGACAATCAAAATAGTGCCATATATTTTCTATCCAATTGTACCTAGTGTATTTCATAGTGTTGAATTGGGAATGGTAAACAAACAGAGTTTTGTTCTATTGTTATCAGTTTGGCCAGTCAGTAAGATAATCAGAGAATTATAACTGATTATGAAGTTGCATTAGTTACTTCACTTGCATAATCATTCTTGCATTGCATTACCTAATTTTCATTTTGCATATTGCTGTGTTGGGAAATTCATAAGATTGTGAAGATCATCAGCATAGCATCTTTGCATTTAAATCCTGCCTAAGATTTCACTTGCCTGGGTGAAACTTAGTTTCCTCTACTGTTCTCTAGTTAAGAACATACTTGCAGTAGGGATTAGAATTGAAACAAAATTCATTGAATATTTTTCACATAGGGAGCTATACCTCAATTCAGAGGGAAACTAGATATTCTCAGAATCAGTTTTCCAACTGTTGCGTAAAGTTGTTCTTCATTATAAATTGGGAAAATTAAGAGAAGAATTCAAAGAAGAACAAATCTGTTTGCCAACAAATTTTTGGGGACTCCGCTAGGGAATACGAACAGTCACTTCATCAAAAGCCTATGTCATGAGGGAAAATGGTACTACCTCATGAAAACATAATTCCAGTGCTCCAACCTAACCTTGGTTTTCAAGACGACCAAGAGGACATTATTTCATCCTTAAATACTTTTGTTTGGAGACACAGAAGAGACATTGAACACTATCGGAATGCTAGCCAGGTATTAGAGGAAGAAGAAAGAAGAGCTAAAGCCTTGGAAAGAGCTGTTCAGAGGAGAGAGATTTGGAGAGTAGAAAGACAACTTAGACAGCAAGCTTAAGGATAAAGTAAACCCAGCAATCTGGCAAGGTTCCTCAGAAGCACCAAGGAACAAGGTGGGCAAGACCCCATTTTTTATAAACTTACAGAGCTTGGTTTTCCCATCTTAGACGTTCCAAAATGGAAAGGTTAAAGGAAGAGTCGAAGTAGACCACCTTCCCCTGTTCGGAATCAGAACACTAGTACTTCTCATTCTACTTATCAAGTATTGGCCTTGCACAAAATTACTGCTCCCTCCGTTGTTAATTTTCCTCCGTTCACTGCTAGAACAACTATGGCTGCTCCATGGGCCGCGGCAACAGGGCCGTTAGCACTAAATGCTTATCATCCACTCGTGGCTGGTTCAAGGAAGAACTTTCCTAAATTCTCAGGAGATGGGAAAGCTACTACAGATGAACACATTAAAGCTTTCTTTGCAGCTACCCATATATTAGGAGTGGGACATGAAGATGTTGCTATAAGGTTATTTGTAGAGACCCTTACAGATAGTGCAGCAGACTGGTTTTACCATTTACCTGATGGCTCAATAACTGATTGGGATACGATGAGAACTAAATTTGAGGCAAGATTCAAAATTGCTGAAGATGAACATGCCCTATTAACTCAGTTGACTTCCATTAAAAAGCAACCAGCTATGAGTATGAGAAATTTCGTTGCCAAATTTAATAAGATTAATAGTAGGATTCCTACTGCTGATAGGCCTACAGCTGGTAATTTGAAAACTTTTTTTATTAGTGCTATGCCTCCAGATATTAATTATGATTTGAGAAGAGCACGTCCTACAGACTTGGCTGATGCACAAAAGAAGGTGATAGAACTCGAAGATGATTTAATTTCCGTGGGAAAATGGAAGTGAGAACTTCAAACTAAAGGAAGTTCCAGTAATACCACATCATCTGATGAGATGATTCAAAAATTATCAAATGAATTGACAGCCATGAAGAGACAATTGCCTGGGTTTAGCCAGTCTTACCAGAGGAATTATCAGAATCCACCAGGAAGGAATAACAATGGAAAATTCCCACAGCTTCAAGGTTCACAACCTAGACTGCAGATTGAGGCTGTGCCCAAAAAAGGAAATATGTGTGTGTTCCACCTAACGATAGATCATGATAGTGCAAGCTATCCAGAAACTGCCCGTATGATGCAGTTGTTATCCACTGATGAGTTGAATATTGCAACTCCCTGCCCAGAGACAGATTCATATTCAAATGGAGAATCTAGAAATTTATTTTTGGAATATGAATCAGATTCTGAATCAAAAGGTGAGTGTTATGCAACTATTGATGGAACTTCATACCAAGTGCTTACCCATGGACAAAAGGAGAAGAATCAAACCTCTAGTCACACTCACAGAGATGATTCCAGTCCTTCTACGAGTAAGGTACATGTTGATCAAGGAGCTTCCAATTCACAAATGGGTAAAGATAAGACTTCTTTTGATTTCATTCAATTTTGCGAAGAGTCTAAAGTTCAAATTTCTACTATTGACTATCTAAAGTCACATCCTTCTGAGTTAAAGAGACTAGTGGATAAATGTAAAGGGGGTATCTCAAATCTTAATCATAATGTGAAGGTCAAGAAGGAAGATGAAACCTTGACATCTAATTTGTTTGATCAAGAAGATTCTACTATCTTAGCAACCTTCCCTGGGCAAAAACCTGAGCCTTTTTACATCTCCTTGTTTATCAATGGATGCAAACTCAGCAATTGTATAATAGATTCAGGGGCATCAGATAATGTTATGCCATACTCTGTAGCTAAAGCATTAGGTCTCAACCTTACTAAAGTATATGGAAGATGCTATTTAATGGATGCCAAACAAGTCCCCTTACCTGGGCAGATTAAAGACGCTCAGGTAGCGTTAGCTGCGCATCCAGAAAAGAAACTCTTATTGACAATCTTGGTTGCTGATATCCCAGCGAGTTATGGACTTTTGTTGAGTAGAAGTTTCTGTAGAGATTTGGGAGGAGAAATAAAATTAGACTGGTCTCAAGCAGTGATACCTATTGGGAATAAGAAAATTAAATTGGAACCTGAGGAAAAAGAAAAGTTCACAGTCTTGAAATCAGATGATCCCAAAGCTCAGATTTTGTATCAAGAGCTGGAATTTGGTAATTATATGTTATTTACTAAAGAAGAACCAGTGAAACAAATTGATGAAAACCAAAATAAAGAATTCCCTCATGAAAACAAAAATGTAGCAAGTATTTGGATGCTTGAATTTGATGGAAGCTGTGCTTCTACAGGATCTGGGGTGGGTGTGGTGTTGATATCCCCAGAAGGAGAATTTGAACCTATGGCTTTTAAATTGGAATTTGGGAATACAAATAGTACTGCAAAATATGAGGCCTTACTTCTGGGAATCATGTCAGCAAAGGAAAGAGGAGTAAAAATTTTAAAAGCTCAAGGTGATGCGGAGCTTATTGTAAAACAGGTAAAAGGACAATACTCTGTTAAGAACCACAAACTAAAAAATTACAAAAATAGAGTATGGGAAAAGATTGAAGGTCTTGATGCTTTCTCTATTGAAGCAGTCCCGAGAGAAATGAATGATAAAGCTGATTCTTTAGCGGTCTCCACCTCCCTATTACTTCCTCATCCTGATTTCAAAGATAAAAAGTATTAGATTGAAATTGTGTATCGATCTGCTATCCCAGATAACACAGAATCCTGGAAAGTTTTCAATGATGATAAAAGTTTGCAGTTGTTCCTTGAGAATGAAAAATTGAGCTTTGAGCATGAGTCTAGCGAAGGTAATGAGGAAAGTTCTAATGACAACACAGAACCCAATCAAAATGAAGAAATTCAGTTGAAAGGTAATATTATTCCCCCATATTTTGTAGCTTTGGAAAAACTATTTAATAGGAATGATGCTTATATAAAACAGAAGAGAATAGAAAAAGGACCCACTACAGGTGAATATGAAGGAGTGAACATTGGAGACATTCATGATCCTAAAATGATTAATCTTGGAAAATGTTGTACTCCTGAAGAAAGAGAAGCTGCAAAGCAATTATTTGAAGAATACAGAGATGTTTTTGTGTGGAGCTATGAAGATTTGAAAAGCTATAGAGATGGGAAAGTAAAACATCAAATTCCACTTAAACCAGATGCAGCTCCATTTAGACAAAAACAAAGAAATTATAATCCCAAGGTTGCAGATGCTATTTTTTGAGAAGTAGATAAAATGTTGAAAGCGAGGATAATCTATCCCATCCATCACTCCACCTGGGTAGCTAATATAGTACCTGTCAGAAAGAAGAATGGAGAGATAAGGATATGTGTTGATTTCCACAATTTGAATCAAGCGTCTCTAAAAGATAATTTTGTTCTTCCTAATATGGACTATTTACTACAAACGGTAGCGGGATCTGAAATGATGTCCATGCTTGATGGTTTTTCGATTACAACCAGGTTGAAGTGGAAGAGAAAGATCAACATAAAATAGCGTTTACTACTCCTTGGGGTACATTCGCATATCACAAGATGCCTTTTGGATTGATCAATGCTGGAGCAACGTTCCAAAGATGTATGAGTAAAACCTTTGCAGATATGAAAGATCAAATCATAGTTATATACTTAGACGATCTCACTGTATTCTCAAAGAGAAGGAAAGATCACATGGAAGATTTAAGGAAAGTGTTGCAGAGATGCAGAGAACATGGGATATCCCTTAATCCCAAGAAATCAGTCTTTTGTGTGACAGAAGGAAAACTCCTTGGTCATATAGTCTCCTAGGAAGGTATTAGGATTGATCTTGAAAGAGTGGAAGCTATTCAGAGATTAGGTCTACCCTCAAGCAAAACAAGGGTTAAATCTTTCTTTGGCCAGGTAAATTTCCTTAGAAGGTTCGTGCCTGATTTTGCGGAAACTACTAAACACATAGTGGATATGATGAAAGGAAACTCAAACTTCAAGTGGAATGAAGCAGGAAAGCAAGCTTTTCAAACTATAAAAACTGCAATTGCTCATGCTCCAGTTTTGAGTCATCCAGATTATAAATGAGATTTCTTTATTTACTGTTATGCTTCTGAGTATACACTATCTGCAATACTGATGCAAGATAATGATGAAGGAGTGCAGGCGCCTATAGCCTTTATGAGCATACCTTTGAAAAATCATGAATTAAAGTATTCACAAATTGAGAAGCATGCTTATGCAGTAGTCAGAGCCCTCAAGAATTTTTTATTCTATATCTTACACTCGCACTCAGTTGTTTTGGTACCAGATATAGCGGTGAAGAGCATGTTAACTCAGCAAGAAGTAGGTTGTAATGTCAGAGGAGCATGGATAGCGAAGATACAAGAGTATGACATAGAAATTAAGCCTACCAAGTTGGTAAGAGGAAATGCTTTATGTAAAGCAATTGCAAAAAATGAGATTACGGGTGAGTCAGAAGAATCCGGTGAAAAGCAATTAGTATTAGTTGTAGGTCTCTATGATTCATGGTTTGAAAACATATCATACTTCTTAACATACGGTGAATGTCCAGAAAGCCTGAATGCAAAACAAAGGAGAGATCTTAAGCTGAAAGCAGCTAAGTATGTAGTCTGGGATGGTAAGCTTTTCAAAAGAGCTATTGATGGTACTTTTCTTAGATGTGTAGATAAACAACAACAAGAAAGGCTGTTGAAAACATTTCATGATGAAGCTTGTGGAGGACATTTTTCTTCTTCAGTTACAGCTTTCAAGATATTGAGGCAATGTTACTATTGGCCTGGGATGTTTAAAGATGCATATGATTTGGTGGCAAAGTGTGAAAAATGCAAAATGTTCTCTGGACGCCCTCAACTAGTTGCCCTACCATTGAGGCCTGTTGTCATCGAAGGACCTTTTCAACAATGGGGCCTTGACTTTATTGGTCCTATCAACCCAGCATCCAGTGCTGGTCATCAATATATAATAACAGCAACTGACTACTTCACTAAGTGGGTAGAAGCCAAAGCTACAAAGAAGACTACATTTGAAGTTGTATGTGAATTCATAAAAGAGAACATTTTGGTCAGGTTTGGTGTTCCTATCAAACTAGTAATGGATAACGCTTCCTATTTTTCTTCAATTGAAATTACTGATTTTTGTTTTGAGTATGGGATCACTGTTGGTCATTCATCTGATTATTTCCCTCAAGGGAACGGCTAAGCAGAATCTAGCAATAAAAAATTGATTAACATTGCGAAGAAGCTAGTCTCAGATAGTCAAAAGAATTGGCACAAGAAAATTCATGAAGCACTTTGGGCAGATAGGGTAACACCCAAGAGATCAATTGGTATATCTCCTTTCGAATTGGTTTATGGAACTAAAGCAAGTTTGCCTCTACCTCTGGAGTTAGCCATGAGAAAGCTTAGAACAGTAATTGAAGATGATATCTATAAGGATGGTCTGGAGAAAAGAATCTTATATTTAAGTAAACTTGAAGAAGAAAGGGAGGAAATCATTGATCACATTACGCAGCACCAAATGCGAGTGAAAGGACTATTTGATAAAGGAACAAGACCACGGAAATTCATGGTTGGAGACAATGTGTTGCTCTGGGATAAGAAAAATGCTCCTAAGGGGATGCATAAGAAGTTTGATACTTTGTGGAAAGGTCCATTTAAAATTCATCAGGCATTCGAAAACAACTCTTTCAAACTGGCTTATGAGGATGGTGAAGTACTACCCCTGACTTACAATCGTCAGGATTTGAAGCTCTATCAAATTTCAGATTGAAAACAGGTGATCCCTATATTGTACTATAGTAAGTTTAGTGTTTTGTGTGTGCCTTAGTTAGCCTTTTCCCTTCTACTTTCTTTTTCCTTGTTCTTTGTCTCATTTTAGTTTTGTTGTGTTGCCACCTTTTATTCCCTTTTGCGAAACCAAAGATTTTGAGTTCCTCGCTTGGGTATACTCTACCCAAGTCCCCAGATAGAGCCAGTTGTTGCCCCACTTTTAGTCCTGAAATAATTTTACAAAGTGGAGATTAGATTTGTATCATGTTTGGTTTAGTCAAGTCCTTAGGTCTTCCCTGAGTAGGTGCTGACCTTCTCCATCAGGTTTTCTTCTTTTCCCTTCCTCCCACATTGTATAGCCGGGTGGATTTTTCTCATTGTCATGGTTCGTTTGGTTAGTCTAGATCCTTACTCGATGGAGATTCTTGATTGGTACTACCTCAGATGATTTCACTTGCAGATCATTCGGTTCAAGTATGAAGAAAATGAAATGGCAGAAAATCAAGTTTCACCTTCTCCTTTTGCGGACTTTCGCACCTCAAAGGTAAAACTCCGCCGTAATATGCAAATGTAGTTTGCAGGCTAAAATGATGGAAGAAGAATTATGTTTTGCATAGATCATTCAGGTGTTGAGATTTTTTTATTACAAAGGTAATTTGAAACCCACTAAGATGAGCAAAAAGAAGATCAGCGGAAAATTGAAAAATAGCTTCTCCTTTTATAATCTTTCACACCAAGAAGTCAGTTTTCTAAAAAGACATAACTAAAGAAGGTAAAACAAGTTAGTGGGTCCCACTTTCAAAAAGGCAAAGTACTTTTTCCATTTTCTGAAGGCTTAAAGTAAAATGGTTAAAGCAGAAAAGACAAAATGAAGGCTATGCGGAGAAATGGAAACTGGCTTCTCCTCTGTGGGTTTTCTACCCTCAAGGGCGATTTTCTGCATCTAATTGAAAAGCACATCTGCGAGCATGGTAAGTTTGTGAATTGATCACAAAGTATGTTTGGAAAGAAAATGGAAGCAAATTAGCTAAATTCATAAGGATATTTTGAGTGAAATTTAGCTCAGCGGATTTTTACCAAGGGAGTACTCCGTTCTGATTTTTCTGAAACAGGGTTAAAATGGGAAAGTAAGTCAGTAATAAAGGAAAGTTACCGTTAGGCCAACGGGAATAGTGAAAAGACATGGAGGAACCCGTTATAACCATCAATCTAACAGATTTATCATTTATTTCATTTGTGTGGGGCGGATCTTGAAGACTAACGGGTATATTGAGGTGTCTATATAAAGAACAGTATAACTGATTTTCAAATTACTGTTTTCTTACTTTTGAACTATTATGCTATTGGATTGAGTTTGATAATACAATACTTGCAAAGATATTTCCCTTGTTCATTTCCATTTTCAAGATTCACAATCTACATCTGCCTTGATCAAAATGACTCGATTCTCTGGTTTTGATGGGATGGGTGGAGTTAAGTCAATATGGAAGAGTTTCTCAGATACCTCACTCCACTTCTTTGATATGCAAGATTTTCAGAGAAGGCTAAGGGCTGAGCCGGTTCACCCTATAACTAAAAAACTCTGCGGAAGTGGATTGGTGGAAGCAGCTGGATTCCCGATTGCAGTTCAAGCTCCGGAGCTAATTGTAGAATGTATCAATCACTACAACCTAGACACTAAGTAGATCCTATTGCCCGATCAAACTATGTTGATCTCAGTTGATAGGCAAGTAGTGGTGAATTATTTGTGAATCCAGAGCGTGAGGAGTTCTCGACACTAACAATTGGAAGAGCTATGTCAGAATTCTGCCTAAAGAAGATGGTATGGCGGAGAGAAATCATGAAGTCTTGGTTCCAAAAGCCAAGGGGAGCTAAGAGTAAGGTCCCTAAAACCCTCTTTGGCACCGATCTCAAGCCTGAGATTATAGATATTCTGGTTCTCTTGCATCGACTCAAAGGTGAGGTAGAAGCCTTTAATTTTGTAGAGAAAAACTTCTTCTTGGTGCAATTTATTTGCTCAGATACACAATATATTGACTGGGCATATGAAGTTAGTGAAGTTCTCTCTAATGCTCTCAGAGAGGCCAAGTTTTACAATTCATTCTATATGTCTTCTTTCCTGATATATATGCTAGCTTCAGTACAATTATGGCCAGGACTCCCTAGAATAGAGAATGTTCCTGATAATGTGAAAAGCTATGAGTTCTATCCATGCTTGCAGTTATAGAATAGTTATGTGGAATATATCCAGGTTAATGATGCATTTACCATGAGAATTTGCAGGGAACTCCAAGGGTGTCCAGAGCGAAGGTTCAACCTGGAGGCAATGGCGGTCATCAGTCAATTTGGCTGTTACTTTATACAATTCTCATCCTTTTCTTATTTACATCTTGCAGCATTTGATGGATTTCCTCTGAAGATGCCCAGATACCCAGATGATATGATCATGCTGATAGAGATCGTGAGACAAGCACTACAAGTGAACATGCTGAGCACTAGTTTGAGAAAGAAGGGGTATGAATTCCCCATAAAAGTTGGAGCTTATAGTTGTGAATCCAGATCGGATGCTAAGAACATGATTAAGGTTTTTGAGGGAAAGTATAAATTACAAGAGTATGAGGTCATGAGACCTATGTTTGACCCGAATGGGTATTCCAGAGATGTGCTTCAAATTGGAAGTGTAATCAAGCATGTCACTACCATAGAGGACTACTGGGTAGACTGCAAGGATGAGCTGGAGAGCTGAGATTGTGCTTTTGCCAGATTCACAATAGATCAAATAAGGACATATGGCATTGATTTTGATATAGAAGGTCTGGAGGATGACGGACAAAATATGTATAGCAATACATATTTAACTAAGTTGAGAAATACTCATGTTAGTTTTGAGCCCTGTGTGAATGTCGAGGAAGATCTTGATTCAATGATGGCTCGGATCATCATAAGAACCAGAAAATGGGTAGAATGGACATCCAAGGAAAGTAGGAATAAGAGCAAAGCTTCTCAACCTTCTCCATCTACCGCTACCCCCACCTCTTCTTATAGTGCCACACCTGGTGTAAAAATAGCAGCCACTAAAGGACCAGCCATGCCTGTGGGAGGAGGAGACCAACCACCTGAGAAGCACATCCCTATATCTTCGACATGTCAAGGTGGCTCTCTACCAGTGATTGGAACCCAATCTGTTATTGAAGAGAAAGAGATAGAGGATTTAAAGGATAGTGGTCCCACTCCAACCCTCCTTCTTCACATTTCTCCATCTACGTCTCCAAAAATTACTCTCGTCCCTTCTCCTCATATTACACCACTTCCATCCCCTCATCATAGTCCTATTCCTTCCGCAAGTGCTTCTATTTTGAAGTCAATGGGTTCCCCTATTCAAGTGGTAGAGATTGGGGAGGACAGTAGTAGCAGTGAATCCACTGAGTCTGATCAAGGTGCAGAAGAAGCGCGAGAAGAGGGGAAAGCTCTGAGTTCATCCAGACTCCTCTTTCTGGATCCAAAGAATCCTTTTTCTGTAGGTACATTAGTTAAAACTCTAGTGAAGAAGAAGATGTTCAGCATAGAATCACTTGGAGCGGGTTCTAAAGTAATTGGTATAGAATCCTGGCTTGAGGATACACTAGAAAGGAAAAGGAAAAGAAAGGATGAAAGTGTTCCAATGAAAGACATTATGTCTCAAGCAGTTCGTTCTGGTACTGCAATGGTGAAAGCCAAAAAGCAGAAGACTCTGTCTATACTGGGGCGAGATCCAGAAATAGGAAACCTGACCATGGAGATTGCAAAACCAAGTAAAATAGGGTGGATTGAAGACATGACCCCTGAAGACTTTACTCTGCATTCTATTGACCTTGGAGAGGCCAGGCACGATACAAAGGTGGGTCTGTGGAGGTCAAGTAATGAAGTGATAGAAAATCAATTGGAAAGCCTTAAATTGTCAAAAATCAAAATGAAGACAGAGATAGAGGAGCTGAGAAGATTTGTCAAACAATTGGTTGTTCCACTGGCAACAATCACAGGTGTACTTGCTACTAAGAATCCTACAGTAGAGGAAGTACAAGCCTTCATCTCACAACTCCAGAAGGATAGATATTTTGGTCATATTGGAAAAGAATGGATCGATAGACTTAGTGCAGATGGACTCTCTCTAATTCATCAAATTGGAAATTTCATCCTCTGATTAGAGACTGAGAAAGATAATATCTTGTCCAATCAACACACTTTGGCCACAGAAAGAGGAAGATGTGAAAAATGTGTTCCTCTTCTGAAAATGATTATCCAGATGAAAGAAAAAGAGGCAGTTGAAGCGAGGATTTTAAAGAAAGGCAATGAGCCCCTGTTTGAATGGCTGCAAGGTATGCAATTCAAATTGGAGATGATTCAGGAAGCAGAAAAAGGGCTTAAGGAAATAGAAGATAAAGTAAAGAAGACTCAAGATAGAGCATTCGAGCTAATGAAAGGATTGCATGCTGAACCACAGACTAGTGATCAAGGGAAGGCTATGATTGGAATAGAAGTAATGAAAAATAACTTCTCCATATACTTGAGTAATTTATCAGTAATGTCTTCAAGCAATCAAAACAGAGTGGCCGAGCTACAAACACTTAGTGGATGCATACATGTAGCCGCTACGAAATTAACAAGTCAGCTAAATTCTGTAAAAGAATTATCTCAAGAGCATTCAAGATGGCTCTTAAGATTCACCAATGTACACGTGCCTAGTAATGAAGAGGTAATTCCTATTATAGTTGCTGCCACGGCATATAGAGCGAAAATTGAAAAGGGGAAGAAGTCAAAATAATGCCTCCTTTTCATTTTCTTTGTCTATAAATTTTGAAATATGACAAACTGGCATCTTGCCATTTGTCCTCTGAGAAGATGAACCGATTGGTATTCCTATTGTAACGGTCATCTCTCGCCTCTATATGTATGAAGTTGAATGATTAATGAAAGGTCAGCAAATTTTGGTATGACATTGACTGCAGAGACAATCAAAACAGTGCCATATATTTTCTGTCCAATTGTACCTAGTGTATTTCATAGTGTTGAATTGGGAATGGTAAACAAACAGAGTTTTGTTCTATTGTTATCAGTTTGGCCAGTCAGTAAGATAATCAGAGAATTATAACTGATTATGAATTTGCATCAATTACTTCACTTGCATAATCATTCTTGCATTGCATTATCTAATTTGCATTTTGCATATTGCTATGTTGGGAAATTCATAAGATTGTGAAGATCATCAGCATAGCATCTTTGCATTTAAATCCTGCCTAAGATTTCACTTGCCTGGGTGAAACTTAGTTTCCTCTACTGTTCTCTAGTTAAGAACATACTTGCATTAGGGATTAGAATTGAAACAAAATTCATTGAATATTTTTCACATAGGGAGCTGTACCTCAATTTAAAGGGAAACTAGATATTCTCAGAATCAGTTTTCCAACTATTGCGTAAAGTTGTTCTTCATTATAAATTGGGCAAATTAAGAGAAGAATTCAAAGAAGAAAAAATCTGTTTGCCAACAATACCGAGCATCTGTATTTTAAGCTCATAGTGACTGACTCACTAGTGTATGTTGATATAATATGATAGCGGAGATGTGATATGTATCAAGCCAAAACCGAATGGTAGTATTGATCAAGCTTATGTTAACCGAGTTGACATGAGATTGCCGAGACAACTGTATTTTACCTAGGAAGTGTACAAATCATTAATGAAGCCCTAATCTGACCGTTTGAAGAATATAAAGAAGAATGTTACCATTTACTCTCATTTCACCAATGATTTGAGAACTTACAGAGAAATTCTAGAGTGATTATCTAGAGCTATTTGTGCTAAGTGTGATTTGCAGAGATCTTAATAGTGTGAAGTCAACAAACATCTGAGAACTATTTGAACAAGATATTTAATGAGCTACTCACATTAATATTTGAACCCTAGACATGGCAGTAACATTATCTACTAAAGATATGAAGCAAGGGAAGGAAGTGTTTCATGTTCAACTTGTGAGGAACGATGTGTATAAACCGCAAAAATTTCAAGCCATTCCTGAAACTTCAATAATGAGAGATCTCAGGGGTGCCCTATCATCTATTCCTCCTAAATTTATGATGATCAATGATGTACACACATGCTACATGTGAAAAAATGGAGAAATGGGTGATTACAAGCTTAGAGAAAAATATGACAAACTTTGCAGCAATTGGGTGTTGAAGGATGAACACTAGAAGGTTTCCAAGTGAGGGTTAGTAAATGCCCTTGACTTCCCACATAATTTTAAGGTCGAATGGATCAAAATCATGTTGATCCGTGTACATGACATGAAAATTTGGCTAGAGGATGGACCAGTTAAGATCATAAAGGAAATGCTACACTGAGTAATTGGTTACCCTAGTCTCACAAGGAAAAATAAAATGAGATGCCAGAGAAAAGAGATTATACAAGAAAATACCCAGACAATATGGAACAAAAGAGGGATGACTATCGCTACAATCTTGGATCCAGAAATTGATTTTGTAGTGAGAGTGATTGCACACAAGTTTTACCAATCCAGCAGGTTAGATAGTGTTCCATGTATAGTGGTGGACAAGGCATAGAAAATGGTGAAGAGAGATCATACTTATGATCTTGTTGAGCTACAACTAACCTAGCTTGCCGATAACCTCACTTCTATTAGCGAAGAAAAGAATTCAATGTGTAAGTTTGGTTCTCTTCTTGTATGTCTATTCTTTTATGTACAAAATAGTTTTCCTAATATTGGTGATGTTGTATGGGATAAGAACCGACCTATCACTCTACAAATAAATGAGTTTACTGATCAAATAGGAGATAAGTTTGAGAGTGTGTTGGATAGTTATTTTGTGGAGTTTAAGAAGAAAATGAGGAAAATGAGTAGGATTCCTATATCACTAGTGGAAAAGTATTATGATGACATATGTTTCCTAGTTGATGTTGACTTGACATATGCACAAGAAATTACACCGATGGTATCATAGCTTAGGCCATTACCTTATGAAGTCAATATATAGATGAAACAACAGTAGAAATAACAACCCTATTAGCTGAGGAAATAGATAGTAAAGAAAAATATTTTGGGACTTATGAGGAGGCAAAGTCCAAGGTAACCATGAGATTAAAAACTGCAACCATATAGAGAAAAAGAAAGTAGTTAGTAAAGAACATAGAGAATATGCTAGGAGAAGGTGAAGAGGAAAATGCACCTCTTGCATTGACCCAAGGATTAGGAGAAGATAAGTCAAGTGAGTCAGAAGTGAGTGAAGAGGAAGAGACTGTAGTCACAAAGAAAGGAAAGAAAGCATAAGTTGTCGAGCCTAGTAAGAAACAAATACAAAAACCTAATCCCACTCCTCTTGCAGTACTAAGACCAAGAACAAGAGTAGCTTCTACAATTACAGTTGTCAAGCCACATAAAAAGACCCCAGTATCAGGGAAGAGGAAACTAGTCTAGGCTAAGGCTATGTCAAGAAACATAAGGAAGAAACCAAGAAGAAATATAATCTTGGAGAAAGATGATGATGATGATGAGGAAATAGATACAGATGAAAATATCAAGAAGAAGGCACCATCTCAAAGGAAAAAATTGACTATGGATGAGATATGCCACAATATCAAGAGCATTGTTGGACTAGAAGGCTTTAAGAAAATAGGGTTTGAGAAGTTAAGTAATGAGGATAAAGAAAAAGTAGAGGAGGATATGCTTGAGATGTTATTTACTTTCAAAATGACACTGTTACATATGGTGAATTTGATACCTAAAGAATTCTTCAAGAGGATAGATCAGAAACAACAATATTCCATGATGACTGGAAAATAAATAAGAGAGAGGACTCTAGCTCAAGTCATGCCGGATCTAGCCCCACTGAACATCAAGAAATACATGGAGTAGTATAGAAATAGGTTTCTTCCAAAGCTCTAAGCATATTCCATTCTACAACATAAGGTTGAAGATGTGAAATAGAGCACAAGGTTGTGGAAGTTTATTTTTGGAAAGATCATTGATAAGAGGTCACAACCAAGTACATCTAGTGGAGTGGAATTGGATAATAAGGAAGATGTAAATTATGGAAAAATAGTCAGCGCTCCTCTTAGGATTCATAACATGGCTTAACCACCTCATGTGTCTTCTATAAGTCTAGTGGTTGTATTGGGCATTAACAAGTTGATCTTTTGATACAATGACAACTACTACTTGTAACAAGTGGTATCAGAGCTTGGTCATAGGTTCAAATCCCCTCAGGTAATGCTGAGGGGGATATTGTTGGAAAAATGGTCAGCACTCCCCTTGGGATTCTTGACATGGCTTAACCACCTCCTGCGTCTTCTATAAGTCTAATGGTTGTATCAGGCATTAACATGTCGATCTTTTGGTGCAATGACAACTACCACTTGTAACAGTAAATAATCCAAAGAAAGAAGAGAAGGAAGCATGATAGAAGGAGAAATCCAGTAGGTCATAGGATGTGATCACTATTGTGGATATCACTGAGGATACCCTAGTGAAGACATATGTGTTAACTAAGGAGGAAATTCAAAAGAAAATACAAGCTAAGGCAGCCTCATATATGTTTCTACTGAGAACCAATCTAGTACTAATCCAAGTACAAGATTATCCATAGATTGAAAGTACATCAATTTTTGGCACTACACCAGTTAGCCCTCATAAGGTCATAGCTAAAATTCAATCCTCACAATGTACTAGTATCGAGAAACAGGACAAGTCAACAATTACACCTGAAATTATACCTCTCATGGAGAAACATAAAGAACAAGCTGAGGAGAATCTTAAAGAGAAATCATATAAGTCTTCATTAGTTGTAATAAGTCCTCATTTGGAGGAAAAAGGAAAGAATGAAGAAGAAAAGGAAAAGGAAAAACCAGAGTCTAAGGAGCAAGAGGCTATAAAACCTCTTATATAGATGCCGAGTGGAAACACGTGGAGAAAGAAATCACAAAAGAAGAGGGAGAAATCTCTTGCAACATAGGTGATGCTTGATGAATTTGTAATGATTCCTAAGTGGGACACTGATAACTTGACATATGAACAAATACAGATATCACAAGATCTTTTGAAGAAGAAGAGAAAACAAGGAGAGCTGAGAAGAGAGCACCAACAAAAGAAGGTATTAAATGAGATAAAAAGTATTTTTATTGATGCATTTGAAATGGATGATGTGAATGAGTTAATACCTATTTTGGAGAAACTTGTGCAAATTGTCAAGAAAGTACAAAGTGATGACAATGAGGAAAATGATAAGCTATTACAATGGTCTATGAGAAAGTTTGAGACCAAGGTTCTTGACAATGTTTCAACTAACATTGCAATCAAACAAGTATAACTTTCTTCCTTAGTAACAAATTTAGAAGAAGTTGTGTAGAATTCTCATTCTCTATACAATAAATTATGCAATGTTGAAGAGTTTACTAAGGATATTCAAGATTTGATAGATGAATTGCAGTTAGACTTAAACTCTACAGGTTATTCACTAAGAATGGATGCAAGTTCTAGCTTCATTTACTTCACCAGATTGTTACACGCCCAAGGTAGATTAGCCAAGTTGGTAGCTAATGATGGAAAAATAAGGGCTAGACTAATTTAAATCCAAATGATGTTGAAACCTCATCTCAAGGTTATGCAGAAGGATTTAGTCATGAAAAAGGAGTTAGTGCACAAAGACCCTCATCTTTCTATTGTTGAGAGCCTAGTTAAGCTAGCTACCCAGCTAGAAATTAAGTCACAAGTTTTGGAGTCTGTAAGGTCCAGATGGGACAATGCATTAGGGATGGCAATGCGGCTTCACCAACCATTTTTGGATAAGTATCTCAAAACCCCTACACCTCAGGAACTTCAAGTGACAAAAAAAGGGGGAAATAACATGATAGAATATAGAAAGGGGAAATGATAAGGAGAAGCCAAAATTTGAAGAAGGTTGCTAAGCTAGGAATACAAATGCCAACAAGTCATTCTAGTTTCAGAACTTGACATTGTGATTGATATAGGGTGGGAGGGGGCAAAGCATGTTATGTATAGAATCTATTCCTGGGGCCTTTAGAATAGTAGGGGGGCATCAGCCTGCTACGAAGATTGGGATAACAGGCCCTCGCCCCTCAAATTATATGGGGCCAGGCCCACCCAACCTTAGGCATCTACCTCCAACTAATCTACCTCTTTATGGCATCAGCCTGTGGCGAATAAGAAAGATATACTAAGGGTGGGAGGGAATATTAATGTGGGGAGGGGTTCATTTAGTTGGCACATTCCAATTAGAGATCATACCCATTGAAGATCAATAATGCATTCAAGAAGCACCTACATTATTGATCCCCTCCTGATCTTGCCTCGCTATACCTACTTTCCCAATAGCTTTGATAGATAGTAGTCTCTCTCCTCTAGAGTTCCCAAACCTCCTTCCTTCTTTTCCAGATGTTTGTTGAGTGTTATCTTGTCTACCATAGAATAGTTTGGGAAGAATCAAATAATAGATTGGCTATTCGGAACTTGACCCCTTAGAATAGTAGAGCCACCTTGTAGGTTCACATGCATATGAATAGGGTGGGTGGGAACTCTAGGTATCAGTCTGTTTGAGAATAAGAAGTACTAGTTCCATATCCACGAGTAGCAGAGACGGGGCAAGGGAGGAAGCATAAGCGGATCCACCACTACCAGTGGTCCAACAATGGCAGAGGGAATAGAGAAAGTCATGGGAGGAATTAGATTGAGCCATTGCCCTATATATCCATGGGCAGCTAAGCAACACTAACCGGTGGAGTGGTGGCACCAATGCAATTGGGGATGTAGTCATTCCCAAAAAAAAAAAATAGTCATGGGAGTGGCTGAGGCATAGGAGCAGGTAGTGGCATAGAGGTAGCTGGAACAATAGTTCATAATCAAGATGTAGATTATGATGCTCATGAGAGTCACTAGTAGAGAGATTTCAGTAGAGATTATGACCCTTGTTATCATGCCTACGACTCCCTCGAGTCCCCCCATCCATGATATAAATCTTCACTTTTGGTGACTCCACGGACCGGCCTCTTCCAGTGCAGTGGGAGGGAATCAGTCGGGTTCCTATGCAGGGTGGGGGGGAATTTATTTGATATAGTTGCATTGGCGTTCTTGACTAAAGAATAAAAGGGTGGGCAGCCCTCCTACCATTCCCCCCCACCCTAGTACTATAGTTGATAGTAGGGGCCCACCACCCTATATTCCTTAGGATGGAGATGGAATAGAAGAAACAAGGATGGTCCGGCTAAAGGAAGGTATGGATGGAGGAAGAGAACTATTGGATGGATGGATAGAAGTAAGAAGATAGGCCTTAGGATGGGATGGACACTCCAATCACTATCTAGGTTAGGGATCTAAACTATCTAGGTTAGGGGGAAAGAAGCCTAACTAACAAAATGAGAAATGGCTGGAACGGGCAACTTTAGTGTGGCCATCTGGGACTATAGCTAGTGAGGGTTATGGGAAGGTTATTGCCCCACCCCCATCTATATTATTGTGAGAACTAATCAACTAATTTGGATCCTCCAGCACATAGAATTGTAGGGGCCTCCCACCTTATGGTAATTAAGAACTACTCAACCTCCCTCCATACATTTTATTCATTGATATCGAGTGGGGGGCCTGAACTACCCTTAGAATAGCAAAGTCCTCAGGAGGGAATCATAGTCCACCCCTAATGAACTGATGAAGGATAACCATTACAGTCTAGCTTGTTAGGCCACCTAGCCACCTGGCTACCCAACTGAACTGAAGAATCGCAAATGGGCGATTAGATGGATTGACCAGAGCTCCAGCCAAACTACAATATTCATTCAGAGGGGGGTTTAAAACAAATAGGAGATGTCCCACACCCCTACATGGTGAGGAAGGTAGGGCCCAATTTTATATCCTTCGCTCCTGCAGTTAACTACTATAGTTCCCCAGTGGTGAGACAAATAGATCCATCTATCCTAAGGAATATATTGTCACTGGGGTTTGTGGGGGTGTCATCCTTTATTTGGATGGTCCTTCCTTCTAGTTGCCTCGGTTAAAAAGAATAGCTAGAATGAGTTAACAAGAAAGAAGGAAGGTGGTTGAGGTCTGATATAATGAATGGATGGAAACCTAGCATGCTCCCACCCGAGAAAACTCCTATCCTCACCCCTACACAATTGATCCTTACCACTACATGAGGGAGGTTTCTCAACTACATTAATAGTTATAACCGGAACCCAATAATAAAGGAGGGACAAGAGAAAAATTTCATATAGCAGTGCCTACTATTTTAAGGGGCTCTAGACAATTGCTAATTAACAATAGCTCAAGGAGGCAGGGAAGGATGGAAGCAATTTCTCGCCCATGCAATAGCATGAGACAAAGTCTAGGGATGGAACCATTCATTCTGGGGATGGAACCATTCATTGAACATCCTCCAGGTGAGGGGTGGATTAGTCAAAATTGAGATTTAGTCTGGTTGTCAATTAGCTAGCCAGCTGGACATGACATAGTTCAAAGAAGAAACAGGAAAATGACATAGTGGAACTATATTGGTATGACATACTATTTCTGTAATATGTATATATTCCTTTGTATGTCAAAAGAGTCTTATGTACATATATGTGTAGAATACTTTGAAGACCGAGTCAAAGTTTTAGGGGGAGTATTCATATAGCAGTTTTTCATATTAATAAGTACTCATGTAATGTAATGTAAATGTCATGACAAAGTTTTTTTTCCACTAATGTCAAAGCGGGAGATTGTTCATTCCTAAGTTTTTTTGCCTATTAGTGTCTTACACTTAGTTATTTTCTAGGAAATGTTGGTTGGTCATCACTGCAACCGACTCATCATGTATAGGCCGAGTTAAAGTCTAGACTTGTATATTGTACATTTTCTGAGAAGTAGTTACTAGTGAGAAAGTTAGAGGTCACCGAGTACTTCAGTAATAGCCAAGCAAGTTTATACCAAGTTGTGTAGATATATCAGTGTTAAGAACCAGTATATGGAGAACAGTTAATGTCGAGTTCCAAAGAATTCAAGTGCCGAGTAAGCTAGATTTGATATATGTGTTTGTAATGGCACAAACACTTAGGTAAACCATTTTTTTCGACATCTACACTATTTTTTTTTGAGGAAATCATGGAGGTGATTATGCCTTAGATTTGTAATCATTGACCCTATGTAATCTATGTAACCAATCAGAATTAGGGAATTGTTAAGTGGCATAAGTAGACAATCGAGATTGTTGATCTTGACTTATGGAGTTGATTTATTGTTTATATAAGATGAGATTCAAACCACAAAATGTAGTAAGGAGTAGAGTATGAGTATGAAGGGGATCTTATACATCTAGAGCAGAGAAGTGTTTTGATTATCAGAAGTAGAGATCAGTGACCGAGCTAAGCAATGAAGGAAAGAAAAATGATATATTTGATAAAGGAGATCAAATCTATACTGGAAGGAGAAAATATGTTATCAACATCACATTGCAAACTTCTTAACGGAGTGGTCCTAACAGGCCTAAGTAAATCTCTTAATCGAGTGCTTACTTTTTTGTAAGATTAAATCCTTTTACAAGGTAGATTGTATAAGTCTTAAAACTCTTAGTAGGGTAGACCTCTCACAAGGTAGATCATTAGTTTATGATCAAACTTTGTATCCCTAATATGAAAACTTTAATACTGTTGTAGTGAAGATTTGTGGGTGTCATCCCCACCCCAATTTTACCTTTCAAGGGTTTCTGGGTAACCAAAATCATTGTGTTATGTTTTATTTTCATGGATGATGATTAAAATATCAGATCTATTTCAATGTTGAATTTGATGTTTATATTACGAAAGTAAGTTTATGTCAAAATAGAATTATTGGTAGATATCTAATTCACCCCCCCTCTCAATATCTCACTTTCCCATAATAGATTTCCAACATCCTTAGGAATTCTAATTGTTATATTAAATTGGACATAAAAATGGCCATGATTGGCCTTAAAACACTCCAATTATCCTTCATAGATGGTCTTCCACTCTCTAAAGGACCTTGTGTCTTTATGTGACGTTGTTCTCTTCTAAGTACTCCTACACCACATTATCATGTTGAATACACCTCAAGATATATCAAGATACATGAAAATATGAATAAATGATGTAAGAAACAAGATTAAACTATTTCAATAGAAACATGCAAACCTCCCCAAATAAAAAAGTATGGATGATTATTGTTGGAGAGGTATCTGGTTGGTCACATTCTTGTAGCATAACAATGTGTTGAAGATCCTTATACAAATGAGGAGGAAATCTCTCAATTTATAGGATTTTGAAAGTAAAGGATGGTTGAGATTCAAAATTGGATGAAGGGATAAGATTGCACAAGATCAATGATGTGGATGCCATGTGGAGTCCAAGTGGACTTAGGGTTTGACCATTCGAAGGGCAAGAGTTTCTCACACACATGTTAGAAACCCTTGATAGTGATGGGTCAATAACAAGGTGTAAGAGGGTGAGAAGCCCATGGTTGCTCACACATATGTGAACAACCTTAGTTCACATGTGAAGGGGGACAAATGTGTAAAATTTGTAACAATTTGTAAGGTTGTGAGGCCCAAGCTTGGTTCACATGTGAAGGGAGTATCCCAAAGAGATAATGGGACAAGTGTGTAAGAATGTGTAAGAGTGTGTAAGAGTCATATGTGCCTTGGATTAGCTAACCCATTGATTAGGATTGTGCAAATAATTAGGGAGAGATAAAGTGGGAGACTAGGATTAATTAGTGAGAAAGAGGGTTGGTTTGGTTAGAAGGATGGGTTAGGTTAAGGAAGTGAGGTTAGGTGAGGATTAAAGTTAGGATCCATGTGCTCAGATATAATTAAATATAATATTTAATTCCAAGGGGGAGAAAAAACATAAATTAAGTAAACAAATCCATTTACTTAATTAAATGAAGGATTATGATGCAAGTGGATTTTAAAATTGTGCAAGGTTAGTTTAATTAATTTAAGAATTAATTAAACACTCGAGAAAAGGGATAGGATGATATTAAATAAACATAATTTTATTTAATCAAGGATAAGGGATAAAGGGGATTATTAAATAAATAAATGTAAATTTATTTAATTAAAGGTACGTCAAAAGATTATTAAATAAATAATAAATTTTATTTAATTGGCTAGCATAAGGGTAATTATGTGTATATGGATAGATTTAGGTGTTTATAAGAGTATCTCAAGTGGGGTGTGAAAATATTTACACCACACATTATGAAAATCTTCAATAATATCATCTAATTAGGGTTCCCTAAATATTGGACAACTAGTCTAGCAATATCTTCTTTTGAGAGCAGCGATGTCAATAATCCTTCCAATTAGAGGATGATAATGATTAATCCTTTGATTGAAAAATTATTTGTTAGCATGATAGAAAAGAGAATTAGAAAATTGGCGAGACAAAAACATAAACGTGCAAATGGACAAGCTAGTTTTAGACCTAAGATTTGGATAGTTAACCACAGTATTACTTTGAGACACATTATTGAAAATTGGTGGGAGAAGAAGGATGAAGATTTTGGTTGATTTTTTAATTTCAAAATATATTTTGACATGGTCCCTAAGGACAAGCTTTGGTATAGAATGGAAGAACTTGGGATTCCTATGCATCTAAGAGTTATTGTCCATAGGATGTGGGAAGGGGTCAAAGACAAAGTCAAAATTTCAACAATAATTTTAAAATATTTTAGGCGTGATCTTGGGGTCAAACAAGGTTTTCCTATATCACCTACCCTATTTGGCTTATATATTGACAAACTTCAATAGTGGTTACACATGGAAAATGACGAGGTTATTCAGTTGGGAGAACTTTTAATAAGGCTACTCCTTTATGTAGATGATCTCATTTTTATTTGTAGAATTACCCTTGGTTTTGGAGAATATTTGTTTACAATTGAGTTTTTTTGTAGTCTGGTAGGGATGCAAGTTAATATTAACATAACTAAAGTCATAGATTTCTCTAACGATAGAAAACAAGATCAACATAAGTTTTATATTGAATCCAATATTCTTGAGGAAGTTACATATTACAAATATCCAAGTATTCACTTCATTAAAATTCTAAGCTCAGAAGGTTGGAGAAAGAAAATAACTTTAGGAGGTTGGTAGGCATTTTATGCTCTTCAAAATAGGTGTAGAAAGGTAGAGTTTTAGGATTATAATCATATTCAAACTCTTTTTGATCTTTTAGTTTTTTCTGGTTATTCTATATGGGTGTGAATTATGCGCCAACAACATTTCATTCTCATAATGGAAACAAATCAAGGGAATCCGAAAATGTTTGATCACAAGAAAGTTAAAAATTTAAAATAAAATTCCATATGATATTATGTCATGCAAAATGAGAGTTTCCCTTCTTGAAGAAATTTCTATGGTGCATCTCATAAGCTATCTAAACATAATTGAACAAATTGAATAAGGTTGATGGCTTAAGGCTGTCTTCAATGATATATTGTACAAAAGGGTGAAGACTTGGATGTGGAAAAATATCAACTGGATAAATAAATGGAACCTTCATTTCAATATATGCCCAAAAAATAATAAAGAAATATTTTTTTTCATTCTACAAGAGTAATTGGAGTATTGATCTAGGAAGGAAGAAAAAAAATTAAATCAATGAGTTCAATCCCATGTGTGATCAACTTCAAAAGGCTTACATAGGGGCCAATATATTATGGAGAGCTAAAATTATTATTTTTTGGCTTACAACTAACTCTCATCAACTTCGATGTGAGACTGGGCATTGAAAAAAACCATAAGAGGCCTACGAAGAGAGTGTTGCACTTTTTGCAATTCCAGAAAAAGTAGAAACTGAAAAAAATTTATCATAGAGTGTGACGACTACAAGGAAAATAGGGGACAATTTATAAATATCTTAACCACTAGCTCATGGTATAACTTATTTTACTAAAAAATTTAAAGATATTCATTAAAAAATTTAAAGCTCTATATTAACAACTAACATCAAACTTATTTCACTCTTGGTCTTTTTGGAATTTGAAACTCACTTATGTGTTACCTAAGTGGAGTAATTCTTTTGCTAGAGCTAGTTGAATTAGGTATGAATAAGTTATAACATTGTGATCTATGTTTTCTCCTTCTAGTGGTCATTGTTATATTGGTGGTACTCTTCTTGTTGTGTTTATATTGAAAATATTAATTATATCTCATGTTGTGAATGTAATTTCTTTAATTTTCATATACATATATTTGGTTGATTGATGTGATCTTGTAGTGTCATGTTGCTAGTTTTAATTGTGCATATTTCTTTTCTTTTCTTTAGTTTGATACTTTATCATGCATTAATTCAACTAAATCTCATGTATTATTAATTATTGATTTATAGTTCAACATAATGTCAAGGAAATGACCAAACATGAACATCAATGGAGCATGAAGTTAAGAATGTGAAGAAAAGGGAATAAATGGAGCAATTTTGTGAAAGTATGAAAATAAACACCATAGATGAAGATATATCATATTTTCCAATTGATAATAAGTAGATTATAAATTATAAAAACAAAAAAAAAGGATGATAAATTCTTTATTTTGAAGGTCACTTGTGGCTTGGTCCTTTGTTGACGTATGTCTTTTGACCTCACGTACCTCTATCTTTTGTACTTCTTTTGACATTTGGTCATGCTTGGAAGTATGCTAGGACTTACTTCAAGATGATTCCTTGGATATTGTTGATTAAATTCAAGCAAACAAAAATGAAAAAGGTGTCACAAAATGTCAAACAAGATTAATGAATGCAAATATGATGTGACACTAGACTAGTAAACTAGTGTGAAATAAATGATTCTTTTATTTTTTTGAAATTATATTTACCTTTCATGCCTCTATTTTGAATATACAATATTATCCTTGTATATTTTATCTTTGACATGCTTATTTTTAAAAATTTAATCTTTTAATCAAAATTAACACTAAATTCTACTCTCAACAAGTTCAGAAAACAAATTTGATTTATTTTCTAAAATTATCTTCTTAAGGAATCAATAATCCACTCTACCTTTATCTTTAAATAAAATAATATCACTATCATTTTGATAAAATGAAATAACTTTATTTCTTCCCTTAATATCTGTCAAATCTTAACCATTACCAAATATACATATCAGTGTATCAAAAACTTATAACATGTACAACTAAAAGACTCATTCTATGTGTTTAAGCATCTACCACATAGCCATGATAACCACAACCATATTTGACTCAGGTTTGAGAACAAGAGTCACAACATGCATGGTGAAACAGACCATACTTGGGTTCAACCACAATGCACAATGATAATGAAATCTATAGAAGATAGTATGGAAACTTCATAAAAAGTAAAAGAATGATAAAAATTTCAAACCTTAAACCCTTGACTAGGGTTTATTCCTGAAAGTACAAAAGAATGAATGAAATGATGCCAGTTTGACATAGCCACAAAATAATGTGCATCACACAAAACTTAACAAATCAAGATGAATGCATATAACTCAACAGTTATAGTATCATGTATGGATGTCTCCCAGGAAGGAAAAACATCTTATTTCCTTTGAAGAACTCATTTCCCTTAATTAGTGTTTAAATCCTCAAAGAATAAAATAATGCATGACAAAATGATTCACATTAGAAACATGATTTTGTGATACAATAAAATATTTGACCCATGTGTTAAACTTACTCATGCATGGGTTGAATGATCAAAGACCTGATAAGGGGTTTTATGAAAGATTAAAGAAACATAAGCATGAAAACTATGGTTATTACACTAGTACATTTGAGGCCAAATTTTGATGGCCATGTGTTGGATTTGCAATGCCTATTTGTTGAAACTTTGACAAATGTGTCCGTCAGCATTTTTGCATTGGAAATGGCAACGAAAGTGATAACCGTCAGTATTCCGACATCGTTACCCATTGAAATTGGCCACATAAATAGCAATTTTACTATGGGACCGATCTGTCTAAAAATGGTTCTTATGACATTTCTTCAGTCGGAAAGATGACAGATATGCAGTAGATGTCCAATAGGAAAACCCATCTGATGTATAGCAGCCCCGTTGTACAAATCTTTTGTATTGGGGTTCTATCCGACGGTTGGCCTGTCAGATTTTCGATGATGTGTAATAAACTATCGACATGACACATATAGCGCTTCTGTCGGAAAAGCTTTACTACCTATCAAAAAAGTGACAGATGAGCATAGTAAAGATAACAAAGATGGTCTCTTGAGCTCTGCTATCTTTAGTCCTAGCTACTGGGTAAGGGCTAAAAGACTTATACCTATTGATCGTTGAGAATAATCACTGCCTTGCCTTTATGTACACTGCATAGTATCCAATATAAGAGAAGGCAAAAAATATGAATGGATAAAAGAAATGAAAGATACAATAAAATTATCTTATTGTTTACCCTCTCATGATTGATCCCAGTCTCACAAAAGTAATTTTATATGATCAATAGCACATTTGATGCATGGATGAGAAACAATATCCAAAGTTTCTATATTTTGAGAAGAGGTACGAGTGGAGGCCAAAAAGGGATATTTGTGAAGATTTTATAGACAGAACTGAATCATCATCTCTGCACTAGTACTCAATCTGGAAACCCTCTCTAGCAAATATCCACATCTAGAAAATCTCTACAATAATCCCTTCCGGCCTCCACTGCATATATGTCTTCTCAGTATCTAAAAACTCTCCATCATGGATTCGCGTCATTTTTCACCATCTCCATGGACTGAGACCTTAAATTATTGAGCTTCTCTTTGTTTCGAGAATAGTTTAACATTCTCTACTTAACAGGGCCAACCACGTGAAGGTGGAAGCTCATTTGGCCCCTCCTAGGAGCCTCTTATGACCCTTTACGATATTTTAAGACCTCTAAGATGTGTATTCTTAGGGGTCGTAAATCATCATAATAGGTCCTGGGACTCAACATCTGAGAAACATAAATGTAGGCATCATGGTCACAATTTTTTGGAGACAACATAATTGAGTTGTATACCTAGACGATGCAAAACAACTACTACTCCTCTGGTAGGCATCATGGTCTCAATTTTTTGGAGACAACATAATTGAGTTGTATATCCAGATGATGCAAAGAAACCACTACTCCTCTGGTTCCAGAGGAGTAGTGGTTTCTTTGAATCATCTGGATATACAACTCAATTATGTTGTCTCCAAAAAATTGTGACCATGATGCCTACATTTATGTCTCAGCTGTTGTCATATCTACATTTATGTTTCTTAGCTATCGTGTTTATGTGCATGTTTTTTATGTGTTTGGGAAGACATATTTCTAGCTTGGGCCTGGATCCTATAGCAATTAGCTTCATAAAAATGAAGTAGATGACAGATGAGCAATTAGTTTCCCAAGAAAAATCTCATAAATGAACTATACGTACCCAAATTCCTGTGGTCTCTGTGCGTACCCAAAGGATATATTTGAAACAAAAAGGGTAAGGCTTAAAGATTTTTCTAGTGATGCAAAATTAACTTCTTTAAGCCTTACCTTTGTTGTTTCAAATATATCCTTTTGGTACATGCAAAGGGCATAGGAATTAGGGTACACACAGTTCATTTATGAGGTTTTTCTTGGAAGCTAATTGCTTAGCTCTGATCTGCTTCACTTATTATCAAGCTAATTGTCGAAGGATCCAATCCCAGGCTAGAAATATGTCTTCCCATTCTATTTAAGCTATATTACTTGTTCTTGTCAAACTTCCTTGGTATGGTAGGCATGCTCTCTACAATACTCTTCTTCAATCTGTGTTTGATGATAAGCATTTTCTTCTTCTTCCTAATTGAAGCCAGAGCTTCCTTTTCATTAGGATTCAAATCCACTTCCCCCATCTTATCATCCTCGTCACCCTTACCTGCCATCCTAAGCCATTCTTCCTTCTCTAGTTCTTCAAGCCTCTACAAGATATCTGGATCAATAAAGTCTGCAACATTGTGTCCATCCATGATCTCAGGAATATCATCTTCTTTCCACTCTTCATTTGCCAAAATATATCGCTTCTTCAAGCTTGTAGAGTAGTCTCTAGTGGTTGCAAATCAATCTTATTACAAACTGCAATAAGAGGCTTATTGGCAAACATAGGTTTTATGCTATGAAATAGAGCTATCTGTTGCACAATACTATAACCACAAGACCCTGAAACATCAAGGAAAAACAAAATAACCACCTTCAAATGAGCCAAGGTAATAATATTGAGCATCTCTATGGTGTTCCTGTCCTCCAAGGGGTGGTCCAAAATACCAAGGGTATAAATAGGCTAAATAGCTTCAGACTGTCATAGAGGCCTAATGGCTTTGCCTTGTAGCCCACAACATAAAGCACAGTGCTCAAATCAAAGTACATGTACATATTGCAGAAATAGAAAAGAAACAAAAAGAAACAAATAAAAAAGAAAATACTGTAATTAAATAATCACCAACAATGATACACATAATACCTTTGTATGCAGCCCATATTTAACATTTTAAATGCAAGAATGAAAGAAAACATGGAACTAAGCCCACGATTCATAGGCCCACAGAGGGACATTTATCATAGTCATAGAAATATGATTATTTTTAAATGGAATACACCAAGGAGTACCATCAGAAATATTGAACATTTACAATCATGAACAGTGAATAATCAAATAGCTCATTTTTTTATCAGCATGCGTAGTCTATGTATATAAAAAATGAATGAAATATCAAGCTGAAATAAAACAGTGAACAAAAATTCAAATTCAAGGCCTAATTTATCAAGAGCAACAAACATTAGGATGAAAGAAAAATCATTAAGACTATAGAAAAATCATTAGGACTATAGAAAAATCATTAAGACTAGAAAATCAAGTTCTAGAAAAATCATTACGACAATAGAAAAATCATTTAGACTAGAAAATCAAGTTCTAGAAATGGAGGGTTATGATGCTTTGCCATCACAACAATTGAGCATTCATCATTTGGTACTTCTTGGTGTATTCCATTTAAGTTTTTCAGCTATCGTGTTTATGTGCATGTTCTTTATGTGTTTGGCTTCTCTCCCTCGCAAGGGATACACCGATAGGTAATTGATTTGAAAGCATAATGATTTGACATTATTTTTTCAAGATAGGCGTAATCATCCCACCAACCTTAATTAGCAACATTTGTGATATATGTCAAGTACTTATAATCAGTATACCCAACAAACAGAGACTTAGTAGTAAAAGCATAAGGTTGCACATCCACATCCGCCCTAGTAAGTATTAGAGCCTTTCAAATTTTTAAAGAACACAAACTTTGAAAATCAAATTGATATTTCATTAAAACCTATGTTCTTGATCAAGTTCTTAAAGATTAAAACATGAAATAAAAAGAAGATGCAATGAAGACGACATGTGTCTGTAGTGAGGACATTCAAGAGAGGTTTGATGAGTATTCCGATTGCTCAAAGATTGATTTTGAATCAACAATTGGTGAAGAACATGAAGTTGATATGGATAGGGATTCATTTGACACACCAACTTCTCTTCTCAATTGATAAGACTGAGGAAAATCTAAATTTAGTAGTTTGTGGTGAATCTGAAGATAGAAGGAAAGAAAAGTCCCAAGTTTTGAATTTGGATAGTAGAGGGTCCTTTCCTCATTCTCACACGGGTGAATCATCAAGACATTTGATGAGATCATTCATCCTTGTACTACATTGGTTAAAACTCGCTAACCATAGATTTTTCCTCAAAATCAAACTCAGTTAAATTTATTCCATTTACAAAACATATTCAAATATTAATCTATTTTTATTTATATTAATCATAATACTTATTAACCATAATACTTACTAGCAATTCATTATAGAACTCATTGAACTATAGACCATTTAAAAGACCAAAATCCTCTTAATTTAAAATTAAAAAGTTGAATAATTAGGTAATGACTCATAAAATAATTTAATTATTTTCACTATTTCTATCTCATTCAAGTGGACTCATTTATGTGGATTGGATCTAGATAAACAACTCATGCCCAATTTTCTTTCTTCTTTTGATTTTGTCTTTCCTATGTTTTATGTTTATTTGATTAATTAAATAATAGAATAATTAGGTAAGGATAATGACCAACAAATTAATTTACTATTTCAATTGCATTCAAGTGGGCATGTTTGCATAGATTCAATTGCATTCAAGTGGGCCTGTTTGCATAGATTCAATTGCATTCAAGTGGGCCTGTTTGCATAGATTCATCTTTCCTCTGTTTTATGTTTATTTGATTAATTAAATAATGGAATAATTAAGTTAGGATAATGACAAATTAATTTACAATTTCAATTGCATTCAAGTAGGCCTGTTTGTATAAATTGAATCTAGACATACTGCTGGTACCTAGTTTTCTTTCTTCTTTTGATTTTGTCTTTTTTCTATTTTTATATTTATTTAAATAACTAAATAATTGAATAATTATATATAAATATTGACTTTAAAATTAATAATTATTTCCCACTATTTGAGTTCCATTCAAATATGTTTGCATGGATTGTATATAAATATACAGCTGGCACCTTTTTTTTTTTCCTTCTGATTTTGTCTTCCTCTGTTTTTATGTTTATTTAATTAATTAAGTAATTGAACACTTACATAAGAATAATTACTTACAAATTAATATAATTATTTTATTCAAGTGGGTCAGTTTTCATGAATGGAATCTAGACATACAGCTGCTACCTAGCTGTCTTTCTTCTTTCGATAATGTCTTCTATTTTTATGTTTGTTTGATTAGCGCGTGCGTCAACGTGACGTGATTGTTCACCTTCCAAACCCACACAGAATTGAAATTCTCCACAACGGTACATCGTGAGACATGCAAGCGCTTGGAAATTTCAATCGTCTTTAAAAATTGTCTTGGTAAGCGCTTCGAAACTTCACTAGGTAAACCTAACTTAGTGCATGGATTTGAATGTTTTATCCATTGCCATTCCGTTTCAGTGAAATGCTTTGACGTTCCCGTTTGGAAAGATTTTTATCGCTGCTTTGCCGTTCCCGTGAAGTTGAATAATATAACAACCTATATTAAAACAAAAAATTGAAAACAATTTGCATAAGATTTAATAATTTTAAAATATGATTATGAGATGTGTTCTTTCCTCATGCATTTATATTTCTTCATTTTTTAAGTTGAGGTTTTTTTTTTAAAAAATTATTTTATAGTATTTTTTTTATAAAACATTAATTTGAGTGTTTCTCTTAGAGTTCTATTATATTTTTAATACATAAATTTATTAATATAATTCTTTTTTTTTTTTTCAATAAATAAAATTAAATTATGTATATTATTAAACTAATTAATTTTAATATCACACAATTTTTTTTGTCTAATTGTAATAGTCTATGTAATTGAAGGGATAAACATGCATACTTTAAAATCTACACCCTTTTCATATTATTTTTCAAGAACATCATAAATACATGGCACTAACATGAATTTTGATCCTTTTAATACACAACTATTAGTAATTTGCCCTTACAAACCACTTTAGGATTTTCCATTAGTCAATCCAAAAATTTAGCCACCCTCGACAACATTATTTTTTGGAACATTGTCCACCAAATTTATTTAAGTCAAAACTTTCACAAAATATTCATTCACATTATATCTCATATCTTATATTTCTAATTAATGACCATGTAAATGTATTTATGAAACTACTCTATTTATTTTAGTTTGAAATCAATTTATGATGTCTTATATATACTTGTAGATCTAAGAATGATTTGACATGCAAACAAAGAGAGTTTTGATCCTTGATGAAATACATTTTTGTCATTTGTCCAAAAATAGGGTATACTGATCAGAAATACTTGATCAAGATTATAGGAAATAATAATATCATATGATACACTATTGCACAAGAAATTCATTGTGTGAATAGTGCATGATATGAGGTTATAGTTACTATGCAAGATTACATTTTCTGACTCTATGTGTATGAGAATTGGAATAAAGTTGTAAAGCGATTGAGGCACAAAATGACTATTAGTGAGATTACATTGTCAGTGAGACAGTTGTATAGCTAGTGAGGCATTCTAAAAAGATATCTCGGATGAAGCCAGTAAGGTATTTTGAGTGGTTTTATTCCCCAGAGGGTTTCCACTAAGGACATATCTTGTGTTAAAATTTTGTGCATGTCTTGTCCCTATGTTATTATCTCTTTTGGTTAACTTTAAGTTGTTGATTTTATTTGGATTGAAAAATTGATCAATTGACTCCTCTTCCCCTCTTAGTCATATTGTACTACAACAATTGGTATCAGAGGCAACCCCTTTCTTTTAGGGTTTCTTGGTTAGAGAGTAGCTACAATGGCTTGTCAAGAAGTTTTGTCAGGTTTTAGAGCACCTTTGTTTGGTTGAATAGGTTATGCATTGTAGAAGTACAAAATGAGATGTCATTTGAAGTCCTTAGGTTTTGATATGTAGAAACAAATCAAACTACCTATACCAAAACAACCCCTCCATCTACTGTCGATGAGAAAAAGGTATATGAGCATAATGCAAAAGAATCAAATGCTAGTTTTTGTGGTTTGTCAAATGATGTTATTATCAAATTCATAGATTGTGAAATTACTTTTAGTAGTTGGGAAAAAACTATCAAATATTTATGAGGGAGATAAAATAGTCAAAGAAGTTAACCTTGAAGCTTATAGGGCTAGATTTGAAAGCCTCGAGATGATTGAGGATGAAAAAATAGATGATTACTTTCTATATATGTTTCTTATGTTACTAATTCTATTTGAGTACTTGGTAAAATTCTTGAAGAAACCATTGGAATAAAAAAGTTGCAGAGATCATCAAAATCAAAATATAATTTAAAGATATATGTTGTAGAGGAAAGATATGTAAATAAGGTAACAATTGATACTTTACATGAGATATTTATTTCTTATGAAATGGGAACTACTTCTGATCCATGTAAAAAAGAATCAACATTCTAATGTTCTAAGGTATAAACAAATTCTGAATATGATCAAGCAGATAATATTAAATGTTCATTTTTAGTAAAATTAGAAGTGGTTCAGGAAGGTATATAGGAAAACTTTCATTCAAATATTTTTCTTGTGGTAGAATAGGTCATTATGCTACACAATGTCTAAAAAAAGATATTGAAAGTGATGAGGAAGATAACAATAAGTATTTTAAGAAAAAGAAACAAAAAAACTTCAAGACTAAAAATATTTTTAAAAATAATAGTTTTGTTTGTTGATATAATAAATAGTGATTTAGATGAACCAGTAGAAAGCAATGCAAACATATTGTTTATGGAAATAGTTTCAATAGATGTTCCACAGGATAGTAATTTGTCAGAACTTCGAGAACCATAAATTGATTTTAAGGGAGAGCTAAAGGTCGCTCTTAAAGAAATTAAAAAATTAAAAAGGGAAGCTATTGAAGTAAAATAAAAAGACTTAGAAAGATATAGATGTTATTTGTGTTCTTAAATTACAAATTGAAGAACAAAAATGTGTTCTTGAGGTTATGCAAGAAACAATAAAAACCAATGATAGTAATTGAAACACTCTTAAAGAAGAGATAGTGAGTCCAAGAAACAAATTGACAAATGTGTTAGAAATAGGAAATACTGAGGGGGGGGGGGTGAATTACTATTTCAAAAACTTTTACTTTTACCCAATTATGGATATAAAAAATTAACTTGAAGCTTGCATAAGAAACTAAACTAAGTAAATTGAATAACAAGCATATCAATAAACCAAATGAACTCATAACACTATGTTTGTTCTCAAGGAAACCCTGGCCAAAGGGAAAACCTTGGTGGGGATTGTTGGTGTAATTAAATATTACTAATTACACTTTACTTAAGTTTACTTAGGATAATGCATTTGCATATTAGTTGTCATTGTGACACCTAGGAGTTTGCATTTCATTTTAGCACATGGTTAGGAGAATTTCCACTTTAGGTGTGATAGTTGTCATCACATACCTCTTTCTGTGTGAGATCCACCTTTAGTGATCTTATCACATTATCATTCTCTCATTGTCGCACATGCTTCACATACTTTTATGTACAATGGAGGATGATCCACCTTTGGTGGACATGTGATTCCACCTAGTGTGGGTGATATCTTATCATTTCCTTATCATGTAGTCTTATTGCATTGCCTATATATTCAGGTACTCCTACTTTGTAATCAATTCAATTATCATCCTCTCATTTTTGCACATAAAAGTATGTCATCACATACCTCTTTGTGTGTGAGATCCACCTTTAGTGATCTTATCACATTATCATCCTCTCATTGTTGCACATGCTTCACATACTTTAATGTACAATGGAGGATGATCAACCTTTGGTGGACATGTGATTCCACCTAGTGTGGGTGATATCTTATCATTTCCTTATCATGTAGTGTTATTACATTGCCTATATATTTAGGTACTCCTACTTTGTAATCAATTCAATTAGCTATAATCAATTATTTGATTATTTTTCCTATTTCTCTTGTGCTATCTCTTGAGCTTCTAGATCTTTTCCTTAGGAAAATTCTTATAGGGATGATACCCACAACTGATCCACTAATCAAAAGTATTCGGTTAAGGATGTTGACCCTATTAGGAGTCTATTACATAAATATAGTGTCTATGTCCTGGTTAAAGGACTCTAGGCCTTGTTAGAAGCCTCAACCCTGTTAGGAGTTTCTATTACAAAACAAATGTTTGCTAGATACACTCACTACCCAAACATGCAATATACAATAATTGCTTTTGATACAAAGGTAAAATACAAAACCTTTTATTGGTGTTGAATAGCTTTCCTATTTTGATTTAGCTTAGTAGGTTCTTCTCTTTCACTTATAGATATTTCTTTCTTCTTTCTTACAATTTACAGCTCCACATCATATGTCAACTTATTACACTAGCTACTCTTCCCCGACAAAGAGCCATCAATCATCAAATAGATTTTGTACCTAGAGCATCTTTTCCTAGTAAAGCAGCATACAAAATGACCCCGGACCAAAACAAGGAAAATGTAAGGTAGATTCAAGAATTACTTAATCAAGGGTTAATTAGGAAGAGCATTAGCCCATGTACTGTCCCAGTTGTTTTGGCACCAAAGAAGGGAGGTACATGGAGATTTTGCACTGATTCTAGGACAATCAATAGGATAACTATTAGATATAGGTTTCCTATCCCTAGAATATAATACCTTATGGATTGTCTTGGGGGGTCTAGGTACTTCACCAAAATTGAACTCAAAAGTGGGTATCATGAAATTAGAATGAAAGAAGGGGATGAGTGGAAGTCAGCCTTCAAAACTACTGAGGGTCTTTATGAATGGCTAGTTGTGCCCTTTGGGCTTACAAATGCACCTAGTACATTCATGAGATTAATGAATGAGGTCCTAAAAGATTACATAGGTAGATTTGTTGTGGTGTACTTAGATGATATCATCATCTTTAGTAAGACCAAGGAAGAACATATGCAACACTTAGAAATTGTCTTGAGAAGATTTCAAGAAGAGAAACTAACCATCAATCTAGAAAAGAGTGAATTCCTAAAGCAAGAACTAGTCTACCTAGGCTTTGTGGTGTCTCAAGGTGACCTGAAGATGGATCCAAGTAAAGTTGAAGCCATTCTAAGTTGGCCCACTCCTAAAATAGAGACAAAAGTGAGGATATTCCATGGATTAGTGCAGTTCTATAGGAAGTTCATAAGGGTATTTAGTGAGATATGTGCACCCTTTCTTGCTACCATTAAAGGAGTCAAAACTAAGTTCATAAGGACTAAAGCAGGCCAATACAGTTTTGAAAAACTAAAACAAAGAGTGGCAACTCAACCAATCCTAGTCCTACCAAGCTTTGACAATCTATTTATAGTGGAATGTGATGTAACCAATATAGAAGTGGGTGCAATCCTTAATCAAGAAGGAAGACCGGTTGCATTTTTTAGTGAAAGATTGAATGAGGCTAAGTCAAGGTACTATTCATATGATTTGGAACTCTATGCATTGGTATAACCACTCAAGAAATGGAGGCACTATCTATTGCCCAAGGAGTTTATGGTCTATATAGATAACCAAGAATTAAGCTACATCAATACACAAGAAAAGCTAAGTCATAGGCACATCAAGTGGATGGAGTTTCTCCAAGCCTATACCTTTACTATCAAGCATAAGAAGGGTCTAAACAACAAGGTAGCTGATGCACTTAGCCGAAGGTTGCTGACTGTCCAAGAAATCCATCTTCAAAGCATTGGTCTAAAGGGATTTAAGGAACTCTAAAAAGAAGATGAATACTTCTCCATGGCATATAAGGTGTGTGTTGAATTTGAGAACCACTTTAATAGTGAGTTTTCTAACTACGCATTAAAAAATGGTTTTTTATTCAAGGGTAATCAGTTATGTGTACCCAAGGGATCAATGAGGGAGAACCTTATACAAGAAAAACATAATGGGATCCTTAGTGGACACTTTGGTTTGAATAAGACATTGGACCTAGTGCAAATGTTTTATTATTGGTCCAAGATTCCAAGAGATGTTAGGAAGTATGTATAGCAATGCATTATTTGTCAAAAGGCTAAGGGCACATCTTTTAATGCAGGGTTATATCATCCTTTACCAATCCAAAATAGGCCATGGGACTATCTTAGAATGGATTTTATAGTGGGCTTACCAAAGACAACTACTGGTTTTGATAATGTCTTTGTGGTGGTTGATAGGTTTAGTAAGATGAGTCACTTCATACCATAAAAAACCACACATGATGCCAACTATATTGCACACCTTTTTTTCAAAAAAGTGGTAAGGATTCATGGCTTGCCAATCAGCATTGTCTCAGATAGGGATGTGAAGTTTATGGGACACTTTTGGAAGACCCTATGGAAGAGACTAGGCACAAATCTTGTATTTGGTTCATCTTATCATCCTCAAACAGATGGACAAATAGAGGTGATAAATAGAGTGTCAGGAAACCTCTTGAAATGTCTTACAAAAGAGTATGGACAAGTGTGGGATCAAGTGTTACCACAAGCTGAGTTTTCTTACAATGAAAACATGAATAGATCCACCAACAAGAGCCCATTTGAAGTGGTGTATGGCATGCACCCAAGAGGTGTGTGTGAAATCAGAGAGTTAGGGAGTCAAGGGGGAGTTAGTATCCATGCAGATGATGTTTCTCAATCTATGCAAGAAGTTCATGAGAAGGTGAGAAGGACATTGGTAGAAGCTAGTCAAAAGTTGAAGACTAGAGTAGATGAGAGAAGGAAGGACTTGGAATTTGGAGTAGGTGATTGGGTGATGGAACATATCAGTAAGGATAGAATTCATAAAGGCATACCCAGAAAGCTACAAATGAGAAGGGTTGGACCATGTAAAGTGCTAGCAAAATATGGCTCCAATGCTTACAAAATAGGCCTACCAAAGGAGTTGGCCATATCTCAAGTTTTCAATGTTTAAGAATTAGTAAAATATAAAGGACTTGAAGTCAACAAAGAATAGCATAGTCCATGTGTTCATAATGATGTAAAGGACCTCCAATTACCAGTCCCTAAGAAGCCTCTAGCTAAGAAAATCCTAGACTCAAGAGTGAAGAAACAAACAAGGCATGGTGTCTACGTGGAATGCCTTGTAAAATGGAAGTCTCTGCCTGAATTAGAAGCTACATGGATAGAAGAGAAAAACTTCAAGAAGATGGGTATAGATCTAGAACTCTTATCCCCTAATGGTACTTAGTTTCTTGTTGCAGGGGGAGAATGGTGCAGGAGCGCCTAGGGTCTTTGGCTACCCTAGCTTATTATTTTTGGCTTGTAGTGACCTTAGCCAAGTCACTATCCAATAAGGACTATGGATACTCCCTAGTGTGTGTGTGAGGAGATCCACTAGTTCTAGGAAGGTTGGGAATAGTCTTAATAGTGGCTTTACTAGGTTTGGATATACCTAGGATGTTTGGTCTAAGGGCTAATTTAGCATGCCAGTCAGTCTAAGAATAAAGTTGACTATATAAAATGAAGGAATAACATGAGAAATGGTCTTAGAAGAGTTGGATGAACCTTTGAGGTCACTTAAGACTCATTGGTATGGTTTAGAGAAGCTGTAAGAAAAGATGCAAAAGTTCTCAATGACAACTTTACAATTTTGCAAAGTTATCATGACAACATTTGACCAAACTGTCTCCCGAAGGCCAGAGTTACTTAGAGGTCCTTCTAACCAATTTATCTCAGTTCCCCTATGCTATTTAATAGATATTATGACCAAAGAATAAGATTGGCCCTTTGTAATCATTTTTTTTTGTGTTAATGTATTGACTTTTGTGCTCTGCAAGACTATAAAATTGCTTAGAGCTCGCTTGTTCCTAATCCATGTATTAGAGTAGAGCATAAATTTGTATGTGTTGATTTGGAATTGTATTTAAGTTCTTTTGTGTGTTTTGGTTTGGTAGCTAGGTTGCTTCTTTTGTTTATTTTTAAATTTCTCCTTTGTGACTAGTTTACTGGTTCATCCAGAGTTGAGTGCAATAAAATGACTCTAGCATGAGATTCCATGGAGGGAATTGTACAGACCTTTGGAATATGCTATAGTATTTTATATACATTTTAAATATGAACTTTGGTGGTCAGATTTGTAGAGGAGCTAATTTTGGAGTCACGCCCTAGGCGAGCTAGTGGATGCCTAGCTAGGAAAGCTTGATTATGATCAGCAAAGGATAGAAGGCTCAAGGATTGAAGGAGTCAATGGATAAGCATAGATAAGTGAAGGATATATCACATAGACTCAATCCTAATAAGGAGAGTCCATAAAAAATCTGATAATGGATGTGGAAGCCAAATCTTCACTGAAAATCAGAGAAGCCTAATTAGGCCTAGAAGGTAGACATGGTTGTAGGAAGTACTGTATGAACACATTGAGGATCCAAGAACTAGAAAATCCTAAACAACTTTGAAAAGGGTGTCTAGATATGGAGTTTTTTTTGTAACTTGTGTGGAAGGTTTGAAAGTTATACCCCAAAAAGGAGGTTTGAAGACCTAGAAAGGCCTAATACGGCTTTAGGCCTATTGCAAGGAGATCAACTAGTGAATGGCAGTAGATAGAGGTTAGAACACATCAAATCAAGTCAAGATTTATCAAAAGGGAGTCTTCTATCCTAATTATAGTGAAATGACAATTTTCTGATAAGGTGATGAACTTGAGGGAATGAGTTCATGAGAGGGATCAAGAAGAAGGAATGGGTACACAAACTTGGTAGAGAGGTCTAGTGGATTGGAGGTGATTGTCAGCAATCCCTCATTTAATAGGGTCTAAGATAACCTTAGAAAGGTCAGGAGGAGGACCTAGATCAAGTCCTAGGTGAATTAGGACAAGTGAGTAGAGACCTCTCTATCAACCCCACTTAGATATCAAACACAAAAAACTAACACAATACAACACCCATGCAAGAGAGCTTGAAAGCTCTCTATCTCAAAAAGGTACAACACTAGCTATAAAAATAATACATACTCTACTAGAGGCAATCAACACATGTAGGAAACCTAATATGCATAAAGGGAAGTCTCATCACATGAGCCAACTCTAAGGTTATCCTGATAGTTTCTCTAGACCTTATCGCCCTAGTGACTCTGTGCGGTATTAGTAATCCAGGTATCATATGGATGAGGTACCAACTATGATATATCTAGTCCATGTAGGTGACATCTTCCCACTCCCATCCTATTCAAGACCTCAATCAAGTACTCATGCATGGGTGAGGCACACATTATCTTATTAATTTATTTTTAAAATATCAATGTATTTAAGTTATCACTTTCTTAAGTAACTTGTAAAGGATACTAGCCAGGCAGCCACTTCTAGGCTCTAGCACGTCCAAAACAAGCCACTTCCCATCTATACACTCAGATAACCTACCCTAATGCTCAAACCAAAAATAACAAAGAGAAGAATGAACCAAAACCACAAAAGCTTCTTGTAAATCATAAACCATGATAATCACCAAAGTAAAATAATTTAGCATAGTAGAGAAAACACATCCAATACAAGGATCAAATAGTCCATCTCAATATAGACATTACCAAAGATCATCCATCCCATAATGAATATCTCAATAAAATAATAACAATCCTAATAGTCTTATATCACAAGTCCAATGATAATGAAAGAATCAATGACATCTATTTCCAAACATGAAGTAACATAACCCATAAAGATAATCATCCAAAATGTAGAACAATCATAGTAGAGAACATAAGGTGACCAAGTAAATCAGCCTTAATCATAATAACGGTCGTCACCTTTTGGTCAAATAAAATAAAGATCAAGATACAATACAATATATGAGATTACTCACAAATATCACATAATTATACATGATCCAATCGAGACTTCAAAATGGTTATAAAGATTCTCCACATAAAATCAGAGATCAACAAAAAAACACTTCAAAGTCTCTGGAATACAATTTCTAAAAGTCGGGGTAATTTTCCCAAATAAACAACATCAAACAAGGCAATAGAATATACCAAGCAGTCAAACTATAACACAAGTATCAGCTATTTAAGAATAGTCAATTTTGTTTATTAAAGTTTAGTTTGACTTATTAAGAAAACGTTCATTTAAAATCGCATGCATATATACTTTTTGAATATGTATTGAAATAACATCTCCGTACATATCAAAACACCATGTATGTAATAATAAAATAATGTTATTAATTTTCCAAATATAAATATAAATGAAAACATTAATATTAAAACCTACATCTAAAAAAAATTTATTAATTATTAATTAATTTTTTTAAAAATAAATAACAATAATAATAATAATATTTTTTAAAAAAAATTGATTTTATAAATCTAAAAATTAATAGTATTTTTTTAATTCCAAATATATATATATATATATATATATATATATATATATATATATATATATATATATATATATATATATATATATATATATATATATATATATATATATATATATATATATATATATATATATATATATATATATATATATATATATATCTGTGTGTGTGTGTGTGTGTGTGTGTGTGTGGGTGAACCCACAATACTGGGTTAGAATTTTTCGGAGGAAGGAATCCGTCTTGAAAAGCATTTTTGACAAAATATTATTTACCAACTTTTGATAGAAACTCGCTTGCACTTTCGATCGTAAGTACTAAACTTACGATTGAAAGTCCTTAGGCATAGGAATTTTGATCGAAAGTTCCTTAGTAACTTTCGATCAAAAGTTACTAAGGAACTTTCGATCAAAAGTCCCTTAGTGATGACTTTCGATTGAAAGTCATTTAGTTAGGGTTTTTTTTTTGCGGACATATATCTATCGAAAGTGAGTTTCACTGTCACTTTCGATAACAGTGAAACCCGTGGGATGGCGGCTTCCGAATTTTCAAACACATTTTTGAGGTATTTTTATTGTTCGTTTTTATTATTTTCAATTTTTGATGGATGCATAAATAGTATATATGCATATATACATGTGTATATATGCATATACATGTGTATATGTGTGTATATATGCATATATATATGTATATATACATGTATACATGTGTATATATATGTATATATACATGTATACATGTGTGTATATATATGTATATATACATACATATATATATATACATGTATATATATATATGCATATATACACATGCATATATGCATATATATACATGTGTATATATATGCATATATACACATGTATATATGCATATATATACACATGTACATATATGCACATGTATATGTGTGTATATAATTATATAGATTTTTCTTTATTTAAAGTTAGTGATATACATGTGTGTATTGATTAAATATATAGATTTTTCATTATTATTATTATTATTATTATTATTATATATATATATATATATATATATATATATATATATATATCTGTGTGTGTGTGTGTGTGTGCATGTGCATGTGCATGTATATGTATGTATATATATGTATGTGCATGTATGCATGTGCATGTGTATATATGTATGTATACATACATGTACATGTGTATAGATAGATTTTTATGTATACATTGTGTATGTACATAAGACCTAGATAAGACTAATTATGTACCTAATAAGACCTAGAGATAAGACTAATTAAGACTAATTAGACCTAATACTTGACTAAGAAGACATAATTAAATATACTTAAAATTAGACCCCTTGAGTAAATTGTGACCCATTAAGACCTAATTTTTAACCTATTACCTGACCTAATATGAGTAATAAGACCCAAATTAGGACCTAATATCATTAATAAGATGGGCTTTAAAGACGTAATTGGACCTAATACTTGACCAATTAACACCTAATAAGACATGTAACTAGTCTCAAGTATACCTAATATGAGTTTGAGGACCCCTTAAGACCTAATTAGACCTAATTAGACCTTTAATTAAGACTAATTAACACCTAATATCATGAGTAATAGGACCTACTAGTACACCTAATATGAGCAATATGATCCCTTAGGCATAATTAGACTAATTAACCCATAACAAGACCTTTAAATTATACCTAATTTTATACTATTTAATTTACCTTTAAAAACATGTGAGTAATACATACCTAATATAAGTAATAGGAACTAATATTGAATAGTAATAATGCCTACTTAGGGACATATTTATGAACTTAATAGGACCCCTTAGACCAAATTAGTCATAATAGCTTGCCCTAATTATCTATGTATAGTATGAGTAATAGGACCCCTTCTAACCTTGTAATTAGATCGAATTTAAAGACTAATTAACACCTAATATACTCGAGTACTACATGACCCTTTAAGACCTAATTAGACTCAATACATGCTTAATATGAGCTCTTAAGACCAAAGTAGACCTATTAGTTCACCTAATTAGACCTGCTTAGATGCAATTAGACCTATTAGTTCACCTAATTAGACCCAATTAGATGTATTACGACCTAATTAGACCTAGATAAGACCTATTACAATGGAATTAGACCTAATTAGCACCTAAATAGACCCAATTAGACCTAAATTAGGACATAATTCGACCAAATTAGACCTATTAGGACCTAATTTAATACCCAATTAAACCAATTATGTCCTAATTAAACCTATTAGGACCTATGACAGGTTATATGACCCCATTAGACCCACTATGAGTAACATGACCCCTTAAGACCTATATTAAAGCACCTAATTAGACCTATTAGTACCTAATTAGACCCAATTAGTTGTTATGACCTAATTAGACCTATTAGGACCTATAATACCTATTATATGACCCCTTTAATACCAAATTAGACCCACTACGAGTAATATGACCCCTTAATACTTATTAGTGCCTCACCTAATTAGACCCAATTAGGTATATGTTTATCAAGAGAATTCACAACCAAGATAGTAGGCTACCTGTCTTCTAATTGGTCTCATATGCTCTTCCACACAAGGTATGGTACCAAGGTTACCATAAAATCTGAGAAATTAGTAGCTCACCACATAGAACCTTATGTGTCTAATGCAATCAATGCAAATTGCCCTATATTTGACAGTAATGACTTCCAAGCCATAAGTGAAGCAAGCACTAAGATTGAAAATATCCCTAATATTTTCCTAGAGGAAAGAGCTTCAAAGATTCAAGAAAGTGTAATATGGAATGCTGGTTTGGGAAGTTATTTGATACAAGAAAATGATGTCAAAGAACCAAACCTTATCAAAGACAATACTGATTCAGAGGATCAGAGCAATCAGGTTTGGGAACTATACTTTGATGTTGATGGGGCTAGAAGCAGACATGGTTCTGGTGGTGGTGCTATGCTAGTGTCCCCAAAAGGAGAAAGGTATTATACTACCTTTAGATTAAGTTTCTCCTGCACTAGCAATACTGCAAAATATGAGAGTCTAGTCAATGGACTAGAATGGGCTAGAAAAAGAGGGCTTAAGGCCTTAAAAGTTTGTGGTGACAATGAACTGGTTGTCAGCCAAGTGAGAGGGATAAGTGCAACAAAAAATGATACCATGAAAGCATACAAACATAGAGTTTGGGATGCAATTGAAGAATTTTATGCTTTCAACATTGTTGCTATCCCAAGAAAGTTAAATCAAAATGCAGATAGATTAGCTGCTGTTGGATCTCAGTTTGACATCCCCAACAGCATTTCAAAAGATGTAGATCAACAACACATCAAGGTTATTGTCAGACCTTCTATTCCTGATAATCATGTTAATTGGCAAGTGTCTGACAATGATGAACAAATTTTGCAATTCTTGTTTGAAGAAGATGTTTTTTTAGAATACAATCAAGACAGGCTATCACAAAGCTATGTTGATCAAGTGATACAACTAAAGTCCAATAAGATGCCTAGGGGTCTTGTCACTTTGGAAGTTGTCTTCAACAAGGATGATGAAGTCAAGAAAAATAAAGCTGGCCTGGTAGTCCAACAAGAACATTGTGTTGAACTAGAGTTGGAACCAGGTAAGAGCCTACAATTTGGAAAGGTGAATATTGATTTGGAAAAGCATGATTACACACAACTTCTCAAGGAATTTAGTGATGTGTTTACATGGTAGTATGAGGATCTCAAAGGTTTTGACCCTTCCCTTGCTCAGCACACCATTGAATTGGAACCTAATGCCAAACCAGTAAGACAAAAGCAAAGGCCTGCTAATCCTAAGCTTGAGCCACTCATGCATAAGGAAGTGCTCAAGTTAATAGAGAGTGGTATCATCTACCCCATCAAGCATACTAGTTGGGTTTCCAACCTTGTTCCATTCAGGAAGAAGAATGGGGAGCTGAGGTTATGTGTTGACTTCAAGGATCTTAACAGGGCCTCTCTAAAAGATCACCATCCATTACCCTCCATGGAACAAATTCTACAATGTGTCTCTGGGTCCAAGAGATTTTCATTATTGGATGGCTATTCAGGATACAATCAGATCCTAGTTAATGAAGAGGACCAAAACAAGACTGCATTTAAAACCAAGTGGGGAACCATGGCATATCAAAAGATGCCCTTTGGTTTGTCAAATGCAGGTGCTACATTTCAAAAGGAAATAGATATGGCCTTTAAGAGCCTCATGTACAAGTTTGTGCTGGTCTACTTAGATGACATAACTATCTACTCAAAGCATGCAACAGACCACATCAAACCTTTGAGGAATATTTTTGAAAGGTGTAGAGAATTCGGGATATCCCTTAATCCCAATAAATGTGTGTTTGCAGTTCATGAAGGAAAATTGTTAGGATATATAGTATCCAAGAAAGGTATCATAGTGGATCCTGAAAGAATTGCAGCTATCCAGATTGATGGAATATGGATGAAGTGACTGAGAGAGGGGGGTGAATCAGTCAACCATAAAACACTTCACAATTAATTCTTTCCAGATCCCTTAGGATATCTTAAAAATCTTATCTGATTTAGTACTCGGTAAATAGATTGCAGTAACTTTGAAGATGCAGAAAGTATTAACAAAATTATCTTTTAGATATTCATCAGTACTGGTGTATGATTAAGATAGAAATTAAGAACACAAGAGACACAAGATTTTAACGTGGAAACCCAATATGGGAAAAACCACCAATGTATCTAGATACTAATTTTCACTTTTCTGAAGTGATGCCCAGTTAGAAGCCAACCCGGTAAAAGGTTACAAAACACACTGTTAGGTGTGACCTTGTTAGAGGATTTAAACACCCTGCTAGGAGTGGCCTGGTAAGAGGTCTTGAAAACAATTCAATGGAATTGTCACCTTGTTAGAGGATTTACAATATGGTTGTTAAACCAACTCGGTTAAGAGATTTAGAATTCACTGTTACAATGATAAAAAGGTAACAATGAAAAATGACCTGTATAATAATGCAACTGTCTTGCTGATTACAGATCTCTGTTCTGCATATGTGTGATCCTTCCTGATCGAATAAATCTGTGCTGCACCTCAAGGATATCTGAACATCCTTCACAAATTCGCACACACCTTTCTTGTCTTTCTTCTGTAAATCTTCTGCTATATTTCTTTTTTTTTATTTTTCACATTTGACCTTTTATTTATATGATTTTAGATTTGTCAAATCGACATTATTTAGTATAACAGTCGGCTGAATTAAGCAAACTCTATTTTCAAAAATCCTTCAAGGGCCGACAGTGCTCAGTGACCATAACTTTCTACAATCTTTCAGAGACCGAGGGAACTCGGTAAACACTGACAATCCTTTACCTTCGATAACCGACTGAACTCAGTAAACACTGAGTTTCCTTTGACGACCGACTGAACTCGATAAACACTAAATTTCCTTTGACGACCGACTGAACTCGGTAAACACTAAATTTCCTTTGATGACCGACTGAACTCGGTAAACACTGAATTTCCTTTGACGACCAACTGAACTCGGTAAATTCTAAATTTTCTTTGATAACCGAGTGGACTCGGTAGACACTGATTTTCTATGATAACCGAGTGGACTCAGTAGACACTAATTTTCCTATCTGGCAGACCGACTGAGCTCGGTAGGAACTGATTGCTGCGGACTATGACATTGTGTGACATCAAAGACAATACATAATTGAGTAGCAATTTCCTTCAGACAATTATTTCCAACAATCTCCCTCATTGGCATTGATGGCAACACAATATGTCATAGCATAAGAAATTTGAAAGAGTTAGCTCGGTTTAGATTCAAATCTCCCTCTGTCAGCAAACTTCCTGTATCCTGAAAATTCTTCCTTCTGACTATTGAAAATTTCTTGAAGTAATAGCAAAGACATAACAAACACTCCCTCTTTGACAACACATGCCAAAGACAATACACATATTACCAGTGTAAATTAATGTACCTCAAGTACTGATTCATATGCAATGATTCCTTGAATATGCTGCATCAACTGGTTGATTTTCAATCATTTTCTGGTTGATGCATCACTAAAATTGTATTTAGTGAGCCTCGGATAGGGGAATGACCCCTAACTTACCTCTTAGATACACAAATGCATCCTTAGGTAATGGTTTGGTAAAAATGTCTGCAATATGTTCTTTTGTATGAATATATTCTAATCTGATTTCCTTATCCTGCACCAATTCTCTGACAAAGTGATATTTAATAGCAATATGCTTGGTTTTGGAATGCATCACTGGATTCTTCGAAATGTTTATTGCACTGGTATTGTCACAAAATATAACAACTGGTTCTTTGATTTCAACCTTCATACCTTCTAATAGTTGTTTAAACCAAACAATATTTGAACAATTTACTACAGCAGCAACATATTTTGCTTCAGCTGTGGATTGAGATGTGCAATTCTACTTTTTACTAGTCCAGGATACCAGTCTTTTTCCAAGAAAAAATGCTCCACCACTTGTGCTTTTTTTGTCATCAATGTTCCCTTCCCAATCAGCATCAGTAAACACTTTTAAGTCTAGATTGCCTCCAAATTTATACCACAAACCATATTCTTCAGTTCCTCTTAAGTATCTTAAGATTCTTTTGATTGCCATCATATGATTTTCCTTAGGTTTTGCTGAGAATCTAGCTACTATACCGACTGCTAAGGCAATATCAGGTCTTGTATGTACTACATATTGCAATTTTCCAATCATAGATTGGTATAGGGTCTGATCAACTTCTTTTGAATCATCATTTTTGGTAAGTTTCAGTCCAGTGCACATGGGTGTACCAACTGGTTTTGAATCTTCCATACCAAACTTCTTAAGTATTTCCTTAATGTATTTTGATTGAGTAATGTATATACCATTCCTGTTTTGCTGAATTTGAAGACCAACAAAGAATTTTATTAAACCAAACATAGACATTTCAAATTCTTTGTTCATTTTCTCTGAAAATTCTTTGCACTGATCCTCATTCCCTGTAAATATAGTATCATCTACAAATATTTCTGCCAATACAATTTTGTCATCCGGTCCTTCTTTAATATATAGATTGTTGTTATCATTTGCTCTTTTGAAATTAATCTGAATCAAATAGTTATGAAGTCTTTCATACCATGCTCTAGGAGCTTGTTTTAAACCATACAATGCTTTGTGTAACCTGCAGACCATGTCCTTTTTATCTGGATCAACAAAACCTTCAGGTTGTTCAATGTAGACTTCTTCATCAAGAATTCCATTGAGAAATGCAGATTTTATATCCATCTGAGATACCTTAAATCCTTTGTGTGCTGCATAAGCAAGTAGAGTTCTTACACCTTCTAATCTTGCAACAGGAGCAAAAGTTTCTCCATAATCTATACCTTCTTCTTGAGAATAACCTTTACATACCAATCTAGCTTTGTTTCTAGATACTTGACCATCTTCATTCAGCTTATTCCTGAATACCCATTTTGTTCCAATTATATTCTTATCTTTAGGTCTAGGTACAAGAGTCCATGTTTTGTTCTTTTGTATTTGTTCTAATTCTTCATTCATTGCTTCAATCCAACTTTCATTTTCCAATGCATCTTTGATATTTCTAGGTTCAAAATCAGTAAGCAGACATGTACCTTTTAGCTTGCTTCTGGTCATAGTACCATCTGATTTGTTTCCAATAATTTGATCTCGTGTATGATGTCTTCTGACATATTTGGCTAGTATAGGTTCCTTGCTTTTTGAATGATTCCTGCTGTTGTCTTCTAGGATCTCTTCTTCAGGTTGCTCGGGCTTGGTAGATATTTGCTCGGTAACTTCAGGTTGAGACTCGGTCTGAATTCCTTCTTGTGACTCAGTTTGCACTTCTTCCTGTGACTCGGTTTGTGACTCGGTAACTGTGCTCAGCTCGGTAGATATAGTTTCCTCATTGATAGTTGTGTCTGCCAATGTTTCAGGTTCAATGTAAACGAATCTTCTATAGTTCTCAGGTTCCCTTTTGCTTTCTTCCTCAGTCTTTTTTGCAAACTCATCAAATTTTACATGTATACTTTCTATGACTTTGTGAGTGGATAAGTTCAGACATTTGTATGCCTTGCTTTTGCTAGAATATCCTAGAAATATTCCTTCATCACTTTTCACATCAAATTTATTTCTTCTAGATTCTTTTGAGATATAACACTTGCTACCAAATATTTTCATGTAACTTACATTGGGTTTATAGCCATACCATAATTCATAAGGAGTTTTGAATGTGTCTTTCTTCAATTGTACTCGGTTCAAGGTATGAACTGCAGTGCTGATAGCTTCCTTCCAGTACTTTATAGCGATGTTCTTTTCTATCATTAGAGTCCTTGCACAATCCATAATAGATCTGTTTCTTCTTTCTGCTATTCCATTCTGCTCAGGAGTTCTAGGAGCTGATACCTGTCTTTTGATTCCTCTTTCAATAAAAAAGTTGTTAAAATCATGGGAGATGAATTCACCACCTCTGTCTGATCTTAAGCATTTCAATCTTTTCCCTGTTTCCTTTTCCACTCTTGCTAAGTACCATTTGAACTTTTCAAATGCTTCTGATTTTTCTCTTAAATACATAACAGTCATCATTCTAGAATAATCATCAATGAAAAGAATAAAGAATTTATCTCCAGTATAGCTTTGTATTCCAATAGGTCCACATAAATCAGTATGCACAATTTCCAAAATTTCTTTAGACTGATAGTTCTTACTCTTGAAACCAGTTTTACTCATTTTGCCAATCTGACAATTCTTACATAGACCAATTATTAGCTTTCTTCAAAGTAGGAATGCCTCTAACCTTCTTGAATTTGCTTATTTTTATCATGTTATCAAAATTCACATGACATAACCTTTTGTGCCATAGCCAACTTTCTTCTATTTGAGCAATAAAGCATGAATATTCACTGAGATCAAGATAAAATAAGTTACCTTTTGTTTGTTTGCCTGATCCAATGAGTTTTCCTTTTCCATCCAGCAGTCTTGCTTGACCATTCATGAATTCAACCTTGAAACCAGTGTTGATTAGCTGTGCTACACTTAGAAGATTATGTTTTAGTCCTTCAACCCAATAAGCATTATCACATATGAGTTCTTTGGTTAATGAGATTCTTCCTTTTCCTTTTATACAACAAGGTTCATTGTTTCCAAATCTTACATTACCACTATCACAGTCTTCTAGATATTCAAATTTTGTCTTGTCACCAGTCATGTGGTGTGAACATCCGCTGTCTATTATCCATATATCATCTTTGCTTATATGAGAAATAAGTGCCATCTTATCTTCATCATCATCAGATTCATCTTTTATAGCAATAAAAACAATTTCTTCTTCACTATCATCAGAATCTTTAGCCATAAAACATGTTTTCTTACCTTTATCCTTGTATGATTTGAAATTCTTTTTGCCATAGTACTTGTGACTTCTCTTCTCTTCCTTGACTTGCTTGTTTGGGCACCTAGCTGCAATATGTCCAATTTCTTCACATGAAAAATAGATTAAAGGAATTTTACCTTTATATTTACCTTTCCCTCTAGAGTACTTCTTTGCAAGTAATGCTTCTACAATTTCAAGATCACTATCAGAACTTTCTTCTGATACTTCTTCACTTTCTAATTGAACTTCTTTAATTTTCTTGTTCTTCTTTAGTGAAACCTTGGCCTCAAATGTTGATTCAATATTTTTGGAACTAGGAACATAGTTGTCATAGTTGTCTAATTCAAAGGTTGTCAATCTTCCAACTAAAGCATCCAAAGTTATATTGTGGTTTGTTTCACATATTCTTTCTTGAATAGCTGATACTCTTATTGCATAGATAGGGAGTAATGTTCTGAGTACCTTACTTATAACAGTTTCATCTGAGATTGTTCCTCCAAAAGCTCTAATTGCACTTATACTTGCTTTGATTCTTTCAACATATTTTGTAATGTTTTCATCTTCCTTCATATTCATCTTGTCAAACTGTCCTCTTAGGCTTTCTGCTTTGGCTCTTTTCACATTTGCATCACCACCATATATTTTCTTCAGTGCCATCCACATTTCATATGCAGTAGTGCAGTCTTTAATATCATCAAATTCTTCATAGCTGAGAGCAGATGCAATGTCTATCATCATGGTGTTGTGAGTCTTTTTATCTGCGATGTCTTCAACAGTTAATGCGCCATTAGGAATTGTGTATTCTTCATCAATGTATTTGCATCTTGAATCACCAATGGAAGCCAGATGAAGTCGCATGAGACCTTGCCATGCTGAAAAGTTATCTCTGTTGAGCTTTGGAATTTCCCTCTTGTAAGACATCCTGATCTTTAGCTTAGGTCCTTGAAACCCTTCCTGCAAGCACCAAAAGCTCTGATACCAATTGATGGAATATGGATGAAGTGACTGAGAGGGGGGGGGGGTGAATCAGTCAACCATAAAACACTTCACAATTAATTCTTTCCAGATCCCTTAGGATATCTTAAAAATCTTATCTGATTTAGTACTCGGTAAATAGATTGCAGTAACTTTGAAGATGCAGAAAGTATTAACAAAATTATCTTTTAGATATTCATCAGTACTGGTGTATGATTAAGATAGCAATTAAGAACACAAGAGACACAAGATTTTAACGTGGAAACCCAATATGGGAAAAACCACCAATGTATCTAGATACTGATTTTCACTTTTCTGAAGTGATGCCCGGTTAGAAGCCAACCCGATAAAAGGTTACAAAACACACTGTTAGGTGTGACCTTGTTAGAGGATTTAAACACCCTGCTAGGAGTGGCCTGGTAAGAGGTCTTGAAAACAATTCAATGGAATTGTCACCTTGTTAGAGGATTTACAATATGGTTGTTAAACCAACTCGGTTAAGAGATTTAGAATTCATTGTTACAATGATAAAAAGGTAACAATGAAAAATGACCTGTATAATAATGCAACTGTCTTGCTGATTACAGATCTCTGTTCTGCATATGTGTGATCCTTCCTGATCGAATAAATCTGTGCTGCACCTCAAGGATATCTAAACATCCTTCACAAATTCGCACACACCTTTCCTGTCTTTCTTCTGTAAATCTTCTGCTATATTTCTTTTTTTTTATTTTTCACATTTGACCTTTTATTTATATGATTTTAGATTTGTCAAATCGACATTATTTAGTATAACAGTCAGCTGAATTAAGCAAACTCTATTTTCAAAAATCCTTCAAGGGCCGAGAGTGCTCGGTGACCATAACTTTCTACAATCTTTCAGAGACCGAGGGAACTCGGTAAACACCAACAATCCTTTACCTTCGATAACTGACTAAACTCGGTAAACACTGAGTTTCCTTTGACGACCGACTGAACTCAGTAAACACTGAATTTCCTTTGACGACCGACTGAACTCGGTAAACACTGAATTTCCTTTAACGACCGACTGAACTCGGTAAACACTGAATTTCCTTTGACGACCGACTGAACTCAGTAAATTCTAAATTTTCTTTGATAATCGAGTGGACTCGGTAGACACTAATTTTCTTTGATAACCGAGTGGACTCGGTAGACACTGATTTTCCTGTCTGGCAGACCGACTGAGCTCGGTAGGAACTGATTGCTGCGGACTATGACATTGTGTGACATCAAAGACAATACATAATTGAGTAGCAATTTCCTTCAGACAATTATTTCCAACAAGTGGATCCTGAAAGAATTGCAGCTATCCTAGATCTACCCCTGCCACACAACAAGAAAAGTCTTCAATCCTTCATAGGAAGGATAAATTTTGTTAGGAGATTCTTGACTAACATTGCAGATTTACTCAAGCCTTTGACATCAATGTTGAAGAAGAATTCAGCTTTCAGTTGGACTAGAGAAAGGAAAGTTAATTTCCAAGCTATCAAGGAAGCTTTAACAGAGGCTCCTACTCTCTTGAACCCAAACTTCAGTAAGGATTTCATCCTTTATGCTTATGGAGGTCAGGATGCCATTTCTGCAATGTTGACTCAAGAAAATTCAGAAGGATTGGAGTAGCATATTGCTTTCTTTAGCAAAGGTTTAGAAGAATATGAATAGAGATACTCTTTTGTAGAGAAACATGTACTTGCTATGGTTAAGAGCCTTAAAAATTTTAGATACCTATTGACCCATAGCAAGGTACATTTGAAGGTTACTCATCCAAGTGTCAAGGAGTTTTTGCTTTCCAAGGACCTAAATGAAAAAAGAGCTGGTTGGATCACCAAGGTGATGGAGTATGACATAGATATTCAAACTACCAAGATGGTTAGAGGAAGAGATCTTTGTGAGCATTTGGTAGAGGATGAAAGTTCAAAGAAATTGGAACACATGGATGCATCTTTGGTGGTGCATCCTACTGAGGTACAAGACAAGGCAACAAGTTAGTTGGTTGCCTAATATGATTAATTACTTGAAGATAGGACAATGTCCTGCAGGCCTAGATTCAGCAAAAAGAAGGTATTACAAGTTACAATCTATCCCTTTTGTGATGATTGATGATGTTCTTTTCAGGAAGGATCACAATGGTGTCCTCCTAAGATGCATAGATTCAGAAAAGATAGGTGATGTCCTATTTGAGTTTCATGATGGACCTGCTGGTGGTCATTTTTCTCCTAGGACTACTGCTTTTAAGATCATGAGGGTCAGGTACTATTGGCCATCTATCTTTAGGGATAGTCATGATCATGTTAGAAAATGCATCAAGTGTGATATGTTTGTAGGAAAAGAGAGACTTGCTGCTTTTCCCCTCCAACCAATCAGAATAGAGCAGCCCTTCATGAAATGGGTTATTGATTTCATTGGGATGATCAATCCTCCATCTAGTGTAGGTCATAAATGGATCATCGCTGCAATTGATTACCTCACCAGATGGACATAATCAATTGTACTTTTATGATGACCTAATCCATAGGTTTGGCACTCTTGATTCCATCATATCAGACAATGCTCTTGCATTTACAGGCTTCAAGGTCTCGGAGTGGGCAGTTAAGAATGGCATATATCTGAACACAAGTTCAAATTACTACCCCCAAGGCAATGGTCTTGCATAATCAACAAATAAGAACCTGATCAGGATAATCAAGAAAAACCTCCAAGATAATCAGAGGGATTGGCATACAAAATTGAGGTCTGCCCTATGGTTAGATAGAATTACCCCAAAGAAGATCATTGGTAATTTCCCATACATGTTGGTGTATGGCAAAGAGGCCAAGTTGTCCATTTCAGTTGAATTGCCAGCTCTGGACTTGGCCACTCAGTATGACCTATTTGAAGAAAGGGATCCTCTGTAGGTCAGGTATGCTCAATTGATGGAATTGGAAGAAATCAGAAATAAAATAATGCAAGACATGGAATTCCACTAGGACCAAACAAAGAGGAGCTTTGACAAGAGAGCCAGGGTCAAGAATTTCAAGGTTGGTGATATAGTCCTTAAATGGGATGAGTTCAAGTCTAGACTTGGCAGGCACACTAAATTTGACTCCTTTTGGGGTGGACCATTTGTAATCACAGAGTGCAAGGGCCCCAATGCTTTTCAACTTTCAGATCTGGGAGGTGTCCCCCTACCAATTTCAGTGAATGGCTTCCACCTGAAGCCTTGTTTTGAGGTTACCCCCTCCTTGTAAATTTTGTAATTTAGTTGTTTTCCTACTTTCTAGGTCAGTGTTTCCAGCTTTTCAAGAAGTGCCCTAAGCACAGCTTCGGCCCTACCTCTCTGAGAAAATTTTTGATGACTCCATGCCCAATGGTTTGATGTTAAGGTCACTGGTCCATGTCTTGCAGGCTAACATCCAGCAGGAAATCACCAAAATGTTGCCCTAATTTTCCCCTAGTCAATTAGGTCATGGTTTGTGTTTGGTCTTCATCCTTCATGTTTGCAGAGCTCCTCCAAAAAATTTCATGGGCTTAGCCCTTTTCCTCGAGTCTCTGTGATTTCTTTAAGGTCTCTAGCTAGGTGTAAAACCTTTCAAATATTCAAAAACTAGCCATTACCTTTTTAGCCCCCTTTGGCCTGTTATATTTTCACATTACCTTTTCAGCGGCCACTTAAGTGATCCAATTTGCACGTGCACAAAATAATTCCCTAGGTCCGGCGCTTTAATTTTCCCTAAGTTTCTCAGTGCATAAATTTTTCTAAGGGCTTAATGATCGATTTGATCATGTGGTTCTCGCTATACCGGAAGTCAAAGATGTAGTCGATTTAATCCTGCGATATGGCGACAACCGTTGATTCTCCTCCTTCAGTGCTACATTGTGTCAGTGGGTCCTTGCCACCTCATCCTATTTGGCGTCCTCTCATTCATTGGCGGGTTAGTGAATTAGCATCTGTCAGTGGGGTCCCAGTTTAATAAGATCTATAGTGTTCGTATGATCGCATAGAATATTCTAAGCCCATGTGATCATGCGACTGACTGTCTGATGGGAATCTTGCTTCCGAGTGGGTCCTGTTGTCAGCTTTGTGCTACGTGGATCCATTTGGCAGCTTCTGATTGGTCCACATGTATTGAGTCATCTTCTTGTCAGTGGGACCAATTTCTTTCGGCAGTCAGAGTTTCTAACATTATCAGAGGATCAACGACTGGCGTATGATAGCATAGAGGTTTTCTGACACATGCGATCTTGCACCAACCGTTGGATCTTCCAGGTATGTAGTGCTTCAAAGCTTGAGTGGGTCCACTGTCAGAGGGTACTACATGGATTTCTTGTGGCAGTGTTTCATTGGCTAACAAGTGTGCAATGTGTCTTCTGTCAGAGTGGGATCCCGGTTTAAAAGGATCAACGGTGGTCGCATGTCCGCAAGGTATCTTCGGGGGCCATGCGATCATGTGACTACCATCCAATGGGAATCTTCAGAGCGTGGGTCTGAGGCTTGTCAAAGGCGCTAATGTGCTCACATTTTATTGGCCGTTGACTTCCATAGTGTCTTTAACCTGTCAAAGGGAGATTTCTAAGAGTTTAAAGGGTTTTCTGTCGCATCATGACTGTTCATCTACCGGGGAAACTTTTCATTGATGGTTGTGTTTTATTTTTAGCTCTGCTAACCATTGGGATTCAAATTCAAATTTCTATGAAGGTTTTTTCTTTAAGGTTTTCCATCTTTTTCAACCATGCATGGCATTCGGTAGCTCCAAAATTAAATTTCTTAGGATGGTGGTGGTTGTGAGGATGTTGGAGGTGATTGTTGGTCGGCGTTGCAGGGTCCTTTGCTATGTTTCCATGCCGAGAGATGATGAAAGGGGTTTGGCACCATTATTTTCTGTAGTGTTTTTCCTAGGAGATTTGATTCTTTTTGAAGCCTTCATGGCTTAGTGGAGTTGCAGGTGGGTAGATGGGTTGAGGTTGATGAGTTTGTCGGCAATCCCAATATAGAAAGATATACGCAAGGTGAAGATTCAATCTGTTTGCAGATTGTTCTCAGATTTTTTATGTTCTCAGTGTACCTTTAGGGTTTGATAAAGAATTGTAAATCTTGTAACCCTAGTTAGGTCAATTTTGACTCCTGCCTACGTGCAGTGAGGTCTATATATTTTATTTTTGGAGCCTTAGTGTTGGGGGAGTTTACATTTCGTAAGGGAGAAAGGCCCACTTTTGCAAAAAGGGTCATCTTTTCTCAAAAGGCTATTTGTGGTATCTATTCTACCCTTTGGTCTTCTACTCTTTGTAATCTCCCATTGATGATTATAACAAGCTTGAGGTATTTGTGATATTTCTTCTATCCCTATCCTTACTGTTGTAATTATCTCTTAGTGAATTGAAGTTTATGTATGTTATCAATATAAATTTAGGGTTCCTAGTCCCTCTCATTCTCTATGATTGTGTGTGTTATTGTGTTTGATCTGATTTAGATGTTTTTGTGGGTATACTTCAGCCCCCTAGCAGTCTTGTCTCAATCCTACACCGAGTTGCAGAAGAGAATGTTTGTTTGCAGGTCATAGGTTGTGTCTTATGTTCAGCCCTTCCTATGAAATACATATGTAAGCCTATTTAGTGAGTTGTGACTTACTAGACCTAATTCCTTCATTGGTCTCATTCCTCTATACTAAAATCCACACCTTAATTTTGGTGTATCACCTAGTAGGTAGTTTTCTTTCAAGTTATTTCCCTTTCAAGCACTCCTATCCCTTTCCCTCCAAGTCTTTATATTTCATAGCAAGAAGCAAATTAAAGGTGATTATCCAAGAGGAACCAGCCTAGAATCTGGAGGTTTCATCTCAGTTAGCATAGGTCCCACACCTGGAGATGAATCCAATGTTATACTAGGTTATCAAGACCAAGAGAGCTTGAGATAGAGGTGCAAACTTAGTGTATAATAGTAACACATAAAAAGACATAAGTGGGAAATTATTATAAGGAAATTCTACTAAAAATACGAACAATAAAATTTAAAAATAATGTAAAAAGTGAACGGTTTAACCTTACTGTAACAGTGGGAGTCCATGGCACTGTAGGCTCCTGATGCACATCTCCATGAGCTACTTCAGTACCTGTAGTGTGCTGTGTAGAATCATCCCCATCGAAGCCAAAATTATATGTATCACTATCAGTCAGAGGACCAAGGCAAATATTCTTGCATATAACGCAAGTGTGGGGCACACAAACATGTGAGTTTGTGGAAGCGCCAGAAGCATCAGGATGAGGAGGCAGCAATGTTATGCTCTCCATAACCAACAAATCACTCAACGTGTGAATGGCTCGAATAGTCTGTGAGCTAGCCTCAACAATAATGTCTAGATGCTGTACTGTGGGAGGTGGTGAAATATCAGGAGGGGGGACATATGTGCAGGATTTCACCCATTGTGCCGATGGCCTGTCTTGCGGAGCACCTAAACCTACATCCTAGTTCTGTCTCATACTCCAATAATCCACCTTGTGACCGAGCACAAATTCAGCATACAATTTTCTAAGAAAATAAATTGGGACATCCAAATTGTTGTGAGGTGGTCTATCAAAAACCACCCACCAACGGTCCCAAAAGTTGTCACGTATTGCACTATTTGTGCTCCATTTAATTGACAACTTGGTTTTTTTAGGGTCTACTTTGACTAGTTTTAGGATCCACAAAAATATTAGCTATGTCATGTTTTGTTATATTTACGTTCATGACTTGATCATAATCAAGCCCATCGTCAAACTAGGCGTGCATGGAATTGTGCCAAAGAAGTGCAACATTATGTTGTTGTGTCAGTTTCTCCATGTTTTCAATTATTGTGTTTAATGTCATAAACATGGGGCGCAATGTGGGGATATTGGCATATGTGGTTTCAAATCCTCTAAGTTCATTTAGATTATCACCAATTAGATCTTCTAAATGACAAGGGTTTGTGATAGGTATGCCTTCTGGAGGTGGGGGATTGTTGGGAGGTGGTTCTAGATTGTTTGCGGGATCATTAGGAGGGTTTTATGATTCCATGTCTAATAATAATGAAAAAAAAAATTGATAATTACAATGAATTTTAAAAAAAAATACAAAAACTCATTGCTACCCTTATTTTTTTAATAAAAAACTCTATATTTCTATTTAAAACAATACAAATTAGAAGCTATTACTTACCTGGAAAATAAGGAAAAGTTGGATAGGGGAAACAATATCAGATATCGGATAGCCCTAACTGCGTTCACATTTTTACAATGAAAAAATGTGAACGCGGCTGGGTATAGTGATTTATAATCACAGGCAAATATCAAATATTTGATAATATTGGATATCCAATATTATCAGATATTCGATATACCCTCTAGCTTTGGTTTTTGGCTTGGCCAGGTGTACTGACACCCAAGCCTACTAAAAAGTCAACAAATCTATTTGTGCACTTTTGGACAAGTGAAAATTGGTTTTTTTCACATCACCACTTTTTGGCATACCATGATCCTGCACATACCCAAAGAGAGGGGGTAAAAGATGGTAAGAAGGGAAAATATAGAGGATAGAAAGGTGTAGAGAGAGAGATTATGGGGGGGAGAGAGAGAGAGATTATGGAGAGAGAGAGAGAGAGAGAGAGAGAGCTCTGACTATTTCTCATCACTATTTAAATAGATTATGACTTAAATAGGGCACACGCCCTATAGGGAGAGCACACTATTTAAGTCATAATCTATTTAAATAGTGATGAGAAATAGGGCACACGCCCTATAGGGCGAGCGCACTATTGAAATCTATGACTTTCATAGGGTGCACGCCCTATGGAAGTCATAGATTTGAGTAGTGCGCTCACCCTATAGGGTGCACACGCTTTGTAAGGCATTGGAATTTACCAATCCTATGGCTTGGATTTGCCTTGGAGATCCAACCCAAAGGCTTGGATGACTAAAATAGGCCCGAGACGTGTTTTCCTGCAGACATACAAAAAAATGACATCTTTTTTTGTGTGCTCCTCATTAGGTTTACTCGTGGCTCAAGAACGTAAAAATCAGATGATGTGATATTGTAGATCTCTCTATTAGCTATCTAAGCATATAATTTATTTTGAATTCTTATTATGTTAAGTTTTTCAACTCTAATTTCTTTTGTGTGTATGTCTATTTTTTGTAAAAAACCAACTTGTAGTATTTTGGGCATAGATTTTGGCTCGTTCATCGAATTTTGCAACAAGTTACATTTTTAGAAACTAGACTCCACTCTACACACTTTAAAAAAAAGGAAAATTTGATTTTTGATTAGTTTTAAATGATTTCTAGGGGGAGCACACAAAAATTTCATGTTTTCAGGATGTGTGCACTTCGTAAATTCAACAAAAATTATACATTCATAAAAAAATTACCAAAAAATTCTAGGATAAACTACGTGGTGTTAGCTAACTTCTCACTGAAGCGATTAAAAAAAAAAGTTAACATTTTAGGGGGAGCACACTAGACGCTATGTTATGTTTTTTCACAAAAACAAGACCACTTTTTGTGTGCCCCCTTTTTGAGGGCCTTAATATGAACCATTTTCAAAATAAGTTAGTAGTTTAGGAACTAGATTCAAAGTATTACAACTCTTGTTTTTGTCGCATCTTAAAATTTTGAGTCTAATTATCTTCAATTTCTTGTTGAAGTTCAAAGTTTTCTAATTTAAGGAAAAAAGTGGCATCTTATACCCCCTTTTTGGTCCCCCATCTTTGTGCACTTACCCATAAGAGAGAGGTACCGAAGATGAACAAAGATAATTTCTCCACATGACAAAGTAGGATGAAATTGTATCTATCAGACATTGGAGATTCTACACTGTACTATTTGGAAAATGATTTCATAACCCCTACTGGTCCTCTGACTATCAACCAGATGGAAGAAAGACAAGAGCATAATGCAATGATGATTGAGATTGCTTCTTCTCTATTAGATGATGAATTTCAAGATATTAAGAACTATACAACTACAATAGAAATGTGGCCTTCTTGTCTAGTGTTGTCCAATTCTTCACCCGAGCATCACCTAGATGCAATGAGTGTGAAGTGTTCTATGCATTCTCATTAGAGATGGTTGCTTGTGAACCTCATGAAACATGGGTCAAATTGGGATGGGTGTCCACTATTGTCAAATTTTGTGGTTAATCGTGCTTCAGTTAGAATAAAATTGGGATGGGTGTCTAGTGTTGTCCAATGCTTCACTTGAGCATCACCTAGATGTAATGAGTTCTAAGTGTTCCATGCATTCTCATTAGAGATGCTCGTGCTTGCGAGCCTCATGAAACAGGGGTCAATAAATTTGATTCATAAACTACAATATCATAAAAAAAATTATTATTAAAATATCTAAATATCTTATTTTAAAAATAATAATTTTGATTAAAACTTACAATTATTTATCTATATAAACATTTTAAAAATAAAAAAATAATATCAATAATTTTTTTATATTTTATACATTTTAAAATAGCTTAATTGTATATTATATGAAAATATCCTTTAAAATTTTCATATAATAAGCTTAATTATATATTATATGAAAATATCCTCTAAAATTTTCATATAATGACATTATTAAAAAATTAATTTTCATATAATGACATTATTAAAAAATTAATTTTCATATAATGACATTATTAAAAAATTAATTTTCATATAATGACATTATTAAAAAATTAATTTTCATATAATGACATTATTAAAAAATTAATTTTCATATAATGACATTATTAAAATTTCCATGTTCTTATAAAAAAAATCATTAATATATTATTAAAGTTTTATAAGTGAGAAATTAAAAAAAATTCACGATAGAAATTTTATAATAATATATGATAATTTTAATTCTATCATAAAAATAATTATATTTATTAAAAAGTTACTATTATTTTATGTTTAAAAGTTAAATAATAGCATTAATAAAATTATATATTATATATTATGATATAATTATTATTAAAATAAAAATTGAGATATAAAAAAAATAATAACACCAAAATAATTTGGAGACTGGAAATAAATAATTTGGAAATTTGCGAGCTCTGCATTTTTTCGGCGGCTTCTGGCGAGCTTTTCCTTCTGCTTTTGTCTTTCCAACGGCCTTGGGTTTCGCCAAAGTGGCGACCTTCGACGACGCCAATGCTGATGGCGGGAGATAGCAAAGCACTCCCATGCAGTTCCTTGATCCAGGCGCTTCTCTTCCTTCATCCAGCATTAAAAACATTAATATGTTTGAGGTGAGTAGTAATGGCAAGACCGCCAAGCAAGTACCAGGTAAGACATCTTCGATGGTGGTTAAATCTGCTCTAGGTAATGGCATTAGTAATCCAGTTTCCCATAACAGCAATCGACCTAGGTCTTTTTCTAAGGCCGTGGTTTGATCGTCGGCCATTAACAATAAGGCTAAGTTTGAATTTGCTAGTGCGGGTAACAATGAAGCTTCCAAAACCGGTAAGACCCCTTCGGCTTCTCTGTCTCCTCTTGCCATTGTTCCTAATCCTGAAATGTTAGAAGAAATTTGTTAAGGAAAAAGATAGATTAAGAAGTACTGCAATTTTTTTCTTAGTTGTTGAAACTGATAAATGTCCGCCTAGGAAGTTTATGGATGACTGGTTCCATAATGATTGGAATATCAAACTTGGGTTGCATATTTCATTCTGTAGGCAAATACAGAAGGGTTTATATGTGATTTTCTTTATGAATCATGATGCTCAAACGAAGGTTCTTAAAAAACAATACTGGAATGTGGGTGCTACATCTTTTAGGGCTATTGCTTGGTTGCCAGAGGCCGTCCATGAGGAGGTTCTCACACTTTCGACTCCAAGATGGATATTGGTCAAAAGCATTCCCCCTTTTTTGTGGCATTTTTTGCCGCAATTGTTTGAGCCTATTGGTAAGATTATTCGAATGGATGAAACTGTGAGACTTGTCCCACATATGGATGCTAGAATTCTTGTCTCTCTCTTGCCTGGTAAGGACATTCCTGCCAATATTTCAATTAACATCCTTAATGACACTTGTATCTGTCCTATAGAAATTTTGGGGGGATTGAACGCCTGTTTTCTCTGCCGCAAAGAAGGTCACCTCCATAAGGATTGTCCTATCATTAGAAAAAAACCTTTTCCCTCCAATGGTTCAACTAAAAGTATGGTTAATCCTCCCGTCAACAGTAATCCTCTCCTAGAGAATGCTTTCTATTCTACAACCCCTGCTTCTTCTTCCTCCCCGTCACCTCCCTTTGAATCCCCTAATCCCACTAATGTTTCAACTAAAATTATTCCTAACCCTCTCTCTGCTATTATTATTTGGCCTAAGAATGTTTCACCTAAAATTATGCCTAACCCTCTCTCTACTTATACTACTCCTACATTTTGTGTAACACTACTCCTACATCTGGAGGTCTTCTTACGCTCCCCAATCTTGATTTAGATATTGCTCTTAATACAAATGATGGTTTTACGGTTGCTCGAGATAAGAAGAAAAGGAAAAAGGGAAATAGTAACTCTGTGCCTAAAACTTTTCACCCTAACACCAGTAATAATCATCATATTAAATTGTTAACTAGTCCTGCTTTGACTAACGTGAATACTATTAGTCATAATGCTGATATCACTTGTAAACCCCAAACAAGAGAGTCCTCTCGGAAATTCCCCCAGAAATTTTTCCAAGAGATTGGGGAGGATTTTGAATTTGAAATTATTCTGGCTACCCCTATTCCTGGGAATTCTAATAATGGGCAATCCATGGATGTGGATTCTCTAGTGGGAGTCAAAGAAGATGTTAACACCGACTCTTCTGCTGCCAAGCATAGAGGAAGACCACCTGGCTCAAAAAACAAGCCATCTGTGCCTAAACGAGGGGAGTCATCAAATAGATTTTTAGCCCTTTCTGATCAAGAGGGTAATGCATGCTCCACCTCTAACTTTGTGTCTCAATGAATTGCTTATCTTGGAATGTGAGGGGTTTAGAGTCCCCTGATAGGAAATTTGTTATCAAGTGTTTGTTAAATTCTCTACATTCTTTAGACTTTTTTTTATGATGCAGGAAGTTAAGGCTGTGGGATTCATTTTGGATTCCAATCTCAATTTTATTTGGAAAGATGCTATTACATTTTGTAATAACCATGAGAGAGGTAGAGGTGGAATTGCCCTGCTTATTAGTAATAAATGGGAAAAACATATCATTGGTAATGGTTGTTCTCCTTGTCAGAGAGAAGTGTGGGTTTCTTTGCAATATGATGACAAGACCTTCGGGGTCTGTGCTATTTATGCTTCAAATAACCCTAAGGAAAGAATTGATCTCTGGAATTGGCTTATAGACCTCCCGGCTATGCCTTGGATTTTCGGTGGAGATTTTAACATGGTTGAATCTCAGGATGACAAGTCAGGGGGCATTCCTTTTGATTGGAAGGATAATGAAAAAAAAATTTGGAACAGATTTTTAAATTCTAACTATCTTTTTTATTCTATTGCTGGTAGCTTGAATACCAACCCTGGAATATGGCACACTTGGTGCAACTTTCAGTAGGGCAAGGCTAGAATTTATTCCAGGCTTGACAGATTTTATGCTAATAAGTATTTTTTCTCTTTCCCTCCTGATAACTCTGGTAATATTGTTCGTGTTATTGCCACCACTTTGTCTGATCATCACCCTATTTTGACTAATGTTAATTTTAATTGTACTCCCCTTCATCACAAGTCTAGAAGCAGTAAATTCATCTTAAACACTAGTCTCCTCATGGATGAGGATGTTCTTGCTGCTGTTTAGATTATTAGAGGTATCAATATAATTAATCTTCAACACCTATCCCATATAGATAGATGGAATACTAACCTTTCTTCATGGAGGATTTTTCTTCAAACTATTGATCAAAAGAAGGCTAAGGATTATAGGTATGTTGAAAAACATTTATCTTCTGATTTGCAAATAGTTGAGAACAACATTCAAAGAGATTCCTCCAATATGGATCTTCTCTCCCGGGTTATGGCTGCCAAAGATGCTCTTAGGAAGCATCAGCAGGTTAGGATTCATGGAGCTAGGATTAGATCTAGAGCCCACTGGCTCCAGCATGTGGACAGAGGCTCAAAGTTTTTCTTCAATCTTCTTAAACATAAACATATTAAAGATTCCATTGATAGACTCTCGATTGATAATCAAGACATTTCAGACCCTGAGACTATTATTCAGGCCTTTGCTGACTATTACAAGATCCTTTTTAAATCAGAGGACTCCTCTGAGGCTAAGTTTATAAGAACTAAATGCAAAGATCTTATTCCTAAAAAGTTGGACTCGGAGGATATTGTTGCGCTTGCTAAAGATATCTCTATCGAGGAGATTGAGGGAGCTATTAAGGCTCTCAATAATGATAAGGCCCTGGGCCTTGATGGTTTTCCTGTGGAGTTCTATAAATCCAATATCAATTGGATATGTAAGGATCTCCATGGCTTATATTCTGAAGCTTTGTCTGTTGGTTCCTTAGGACAATATATTAATAGAGGGATCATTAAACTCCTCCCCAAGGAGGGAGACAAGACTCTCATTAGGAATTGGAGGTCGATTACCCTTCTTAATGTGTCTTATAAGATTTTGGCTAAAATTATGGCTCTTAGGTTAGTCAATATTCTTCCTAAATTTGTTAACTCTACTCAAACTGGTTTCATCAAGGGTAGATATATTCTCAAAAATCTCATAACTAGTTGGGAAGCTATGGATTGGTCTAAATGCTCACACCAAAACTCAACCATGCTTCTTCTGGATTTTGAGAAGGCTTATGACAAGGTTGAGTGGAGGTTTATTCTTATGATGTTAGAGGCCTTCAGTTTCCCTCCCTCCTTTTGTAATACTGTGTAGGTGCTTCTGCTCAGGTTGAAGTTAACGGTGCTCTCTCTGCCCCCTTTTCTCTCAGGAGATCCATTAGACAAGGGTGCCCTCTGGCACCTTCTCTTTTTGTGATTGCTTCAGAGGCCCTTTACTATATTCTCAGAGATAATTCCTTATCCTCTGAGGTCAGAGGTATATATTTGCCTCATAATGAAGAGCTCATCAATTGCCAGTTTGCAGATGACACCGCGTTGTTCTTTGAACTTTCAGAAAGTAATTTTAAGGCTTTACAGGATAAACTAAGTTTTTTCTATTATATATCTGGGCTAAAATATCTCAAGCCAAATCAGTTTGTTTGGGGTGGGATGTCCAGCCACCGGATTGGTTTTCTCAGTACAAATTTCAATGGGGAGGCCCCAATAAGATCACTAGATATCTTGGTATCCCTTTCTCGGTTGAACCTACCCTCAAAGACATGTGGTCATGGGTTAAAGATAAGATTGATAAGAAGCTTAACAAATGGCATAATAGGGTGTTATCTCTGGCAAGCAGAATTCAGGTTTGCTAGAAGATGTTGTCCTCTTACACCATTTATTACTCTTCTGCCTGGTTTTTTAACAACTATCAGATTGCTGAAATTCAGAAGACCATCAGACACTTTCTTTGGTCTAATGGCAAAGGGAATAATAAAATTCATTCTGTTAAGTGGGCTTGGTGTCACATGGAGAAGGCCCTTGGGGGGCTTGGGCTGAAGGATTTAAGAATTTAGGGTATAGCCCTGTCTGCCAAATGGATCTTTCAATCCATGGAGGGTGACTGTCCTTGGAAAGTTTTGGTTAGAAACAACATTGAGAGGGGTGTGCCTAAAAAAGCCAAATATTGGACTAATCTCCCCTTTTGCGACCTCATTTTTGGCAATTTTCCTATCATGGTCCAAGGTTTCACGATTTTCAGATCGATTTGGAAGGCTTGGGACCATGTTAGGAAATTCATCACTAACAAGGATTTTCATTGTAATAATCAACTCCATGGGGAAAGATCCATTTGGTGGAACCTTCACCTAAATGGTAAACCTTTGGCCCTTACCCAAGGCTGTTCTGCCAAACTGTGGGCTAAGAAAGGTATTAATCAGTTTATAGACCTCTTTGTGCAGAACCAAATCACTCCTTGGGATGAGCTTAAAATTAAGTATGATATCCCTGATTCCATAAAAGAACTTATAACATGATTTTGCAAGTTGTTAATGATCTTCCCACTATTTGCCATGTTGATTCTCACAGGTACCTTAAATGTAAATGGCCTAGTGGAATTGTCACGAATCTGCTCAAGGCCAAGGATATTTACAAGATCCTTGATTGTAATACGGATATTATTGATCATGTCAATGTTGTTTGGTACTCTTCTTATGATGCTGATGGTTGGAAAAAATACTTTGATATCTTGTGGAAGAATTCTGTTGAACCTAAAATTAGGTGCTTCAGATGGTTAGTCATGCTGGACAGGTTGCCTATTAAGAAAGGTTTTTCTAATTCTGATATTTGTAATTTTTGTAGAGTTCCTAAAACTGGTAGACATATTCTTTTAGATTGTAGTTTTGCTAAAGAAATATGGAGAATTTTTGGCATTGTTTATCCTATTGATGTCAATATTCTTGATATTATCACTGGTCATATTAATGGTCTTCCTAAAGATACCAATTTATTTTGGAATATATTATCATCTAACATTCTCTGGCAGATCTGGAAGTGCAGGAATGAGGAAAGGTACCAAGGTAAGCCAAGGGATCTTACTGAGTTTTTTGGAAAACTCACATATTTTAAAATTTCTTTGGAGGTGCAGGTGACTTTGCTGATCGAGCGGGATAAGATGAGAAGGTTCCTTCATGATGGGCATGCTACCATTTTCTACTATGAGTTGAAGCATGGATACCAATGGCGTAGAACAATGGATGATCTATAAGCTTTTGAGCAAGCCTGCAATAGGCTGAACAGAGAAATCAGAAAGAAAGTGAATGCTAGAAAAGAAGAATTATTCAAGTTGATGTAGATTCAAGATCATAAAAGTATCATTTGGATGGAGGGTCCCTTAGGTTGGACTTCTTGGCTGGACAATTATTATGATGTTCTTAGTTAATTAGTCCTTCTTCTCCTCTTTTTTGTGTTGATGTACAACTGATACTGTTCTTCCGTAGTGAGGCTTGGCCTCCTTGTTGATTTTCGTGGTGCTACTATGGTTGCCTTTTGTTTTTTGAAACTCTTATATCTAATAGACAAAATAAAAATTGAAACATATAAATATTAGTAAAAAATTACCATACAATTAATCATTAATATATTATAAATATTTTTATTAATATGACCTATAAAATAAGATAAGAAAAAAAATTTTAAATGGAAAAAAAAACCATTTTTAAAACTAAAAAAATATGCCGATTTCATCTAACTGTAAAAAGGTTGAACTTTAAAAATTTGTTTAAACAATTTTTCAATGCTGCAGGGCATTCACTAATTAAAAACTGCAGGTTACTCCATTTCACCAGTTTGACTGGTACGGTGCTGGTATGCATGGCATCCAGCCATATCGAATGATATGGCTGGTGCCATCGCGGAGTATGGATGGTAGGCCGAAGGGGATGTATGAGAATTTGTCAACTGCATAGCTAGCTCCATCACAATGTATCTCCTACAATAATTAAAGTCAGAAATCTTGCATACGGTGAAAAGACTATAATTTCTGTCACGTCATGGTAAGTAGAGGGAAGCTAGTCAAGGAATCAACATTAAATAAAAGACAGGGAAATTGTCATTTTTCTCCGTCCCGTACAAGAGGATTAGTAGACTCTCACTATGCATGGATCCCACATACGGTGAAATGAAAATGAAAATGAAAATAAAATGAAATGAGGCATGGAGTCCACATACCGCGAAAGCAAGCATACCGTGCATGTTTCCCCGCTTTATCCCTCTTTTTCCATGTGAGGTCCAAGTAAAATGATTTGTATAGTCATTTTGACACGCTTCACGATGTATGTCCTGCACTAATTCTCTTCCCACGCACTTTGCCCAAAGTAGGGGAGCAATGGCCAGTTGGCTCTTGCCTTAGGGCACTAAAAAATTGATTTGATTGCATGGGCATGTGGATGGGGTGCCAGCACGGCACCGGCTACCTAGCGGACAGAGTCCCCCTACCATTCTTATGTTGCCATGCTATGCCATGCCCCATCATTCATACCTTTGTACCGCCTTTTGACATCCACCTACTGTCATTTGTCAGCACACATTAAATGATTTGCAGTGGAGAGGAGAAGAGAGCCGAGATGTTTTCCCAATAAGATACATATCAAATTAAACAAAAAATCCTGCTCCAAATAATATATTTAAAATTTGTGCCTGTTTTTAATTTTTATTTCTTCACTTATTTTTAAATATATCTTCTGAGATTCATACATAAAATATTATAATACCTAAAAAAATATTAAATAGATAAAAATATTCTTTCTTCAAAATGAATACATTTAAATATTTTTTTAATTTTATTAGATTAGGTAAAAATATTTGTAATTTTTAATCTATCATATTATTTCATTTAAAATAAATATATTTAAATAATTTTTAATTTTTATAATATTAATAATTTTAAATTTTTTTCGAAAAAAAAACATTTTTAATTTTAAATACAATATATTATCATTTCAATTGAAATCATATTAATAAATAATTAAATTTTTTTAGTTTTAAAAATATGATTGTTGGCTGCAAATTTAATTAAATATGTATGGTAAATTTGGTTATCTTCACTTTTTTACAATTAGATTAAGGTAAATAACCTTTTTCGTTTAAATTGAAGATGAAATGAACTAAATAATAATATTAATTATATGCAAACTAAATATATAATTAAATAATAAATACAAATAAACATAATACATATATGTATTATATTTTTATGTTGGTTTAATTATAATAATTGTATATTTGTATTTAATAATTTTTATTAGAAAATATGATATATAATAAGAATGTAATTTCTTTAATTATAGTTTATAATTTGTGTTAATTATAGGTAAAACTAAATATATAATACATTGTATATATAGTAATATTTTCAAATATGTGAGTGTTTTTTGCTCTAAGTGTCAAATCACTCATAATATAATGAGGACTAAATTATGCAAGAATTTTTTGCTTTATATTTGAAATCACTCACATAAAAAATGAAATAATAGTTATAAGTTATGAGAAAAGAATAATCAACTCATTAGGAAAACAAAAAGACAAACTAAAATAAAAAGAAAAGAAGAACTATTAAGAAAATTAAACAAGAAATAAAACAAGATGAAAAAATTAAAAAAATAGAATACTAAACAAATATTATAAATAAATGAAAAAAGATAGAAAACTAATAAACACCATAAATTAAGAAAATCAAACAAGACACTACAAAAAGTTAAATTCATGCACTCATTCAAATTTAACAAGTGGGCTAGTACTAAAAGTGCCATATTTTTTAAAATGTATTAATAGATGTATTGAATTAGGACGATCCAATTTTCACAACATGATATCAGAGCCTAACCTATAAGAAAATAAAATATATTGACAAGCCATCAGAGATAAATTGACAGTGATATTGGTGATGAAATTTCATATATGTTCTCAGTCTAAACGACATCAAAATAATATCGGAGCAAAGTATTACAGAGGGAGACAAAATAAAAATGGTTCAAAGGATCATTTAAGAGCGTAGAGGTGGTAATTAAATACCTCCAAGAGACTGATCGATTAAATACCTTCAAGAGCGGTGGTAATTAAATACGAGGGAATCAGAGTCAATCATTCACAAAATAGACCAAGAGGGTGAAGAATTCAAATATTTTGGGAACTACGTGAGGGAAGGATATGTGCCAGGGGAGTACCATAATCTTTCAACTGATATTTCATTGTATTGTGTGGGTTGTTGCCATGATATACGAGATGTATCCCAACTTATCTTCAATGAGTATATATAGCTAGAGAAATATATGAAAATCTAATTGGTGAGACCCTGTAATCAGACTCGAAATGCTTATGCATAAGGCATTCGACGACTGTAAAATAGTGTCAGAACACATGGATAATATCGCTGAAATTTGTTATATAATCAACAACCAATAATTTTTCAATGACACATATCATATGGTCTATCACACTGGTGAAGAAGATAATTGTTCATTCATTGGATACTTAGTTTGCTTCAGACTGGGTATCACTACAGATCAAGGATCGAACAAAGGAGTGAAGCCTATCAGTTTTCCTCGTATTAGATAACTACAATATCGTGCAAGACAAACAAATATTAAAGTCGATATTTAAAAACGGTCAAAACCATTTTGCGACTAAGGAGTAAATTATAATGATATGGAGATTGCAGTGGAGAACATTGAAAAAAAAAGAAAAAAAAGAGGAATTGAGTATCGCAGAGGTCTAAGGCAGAGATATATGAATTAGAAGGGACGAGGGATCTCAGACAATGAAGGAGAAAACTTTACATATATTCAACTACCGTTACGAGGAAATAGGAATAAATCATAAGTTCCTTAGTATTGAACACGACAGAGATACATGAACACACGCAGACTAATATAAGATATACATCAATCATTATATAGATCACAATAATGAGTAAAGACATAGGTCAATGGTAATTATAGTGGGAAAAATAAGGAAATAGGAAGAACCAACGAATGTCGATCAGGATATATCCCACGCAAGATATGTAGCGATAATTATATTAACTGTGAAAAGATATCAGTCAAGTATCTTTGTTACAAGACATGCCTTACGGCCTAATAATATCAGCATTAACCGTCGATGGTTAAGGCTAATCAATCCTACAGAATGAGATTGGTCATCGGCAGACAACAAGCATAACTAATGACACTAGTCAAGAGATACTAATTAAATATTTATCTAACTTAATAATAAGGAAGTATTGGGAAATGAATTCATATGGAGAGTAACCTTTGACGAATTAAACCTGATATAGGAATGATTATCAAAAGGAACGATGATAGCCCAATATGAACTGATTAATAATATTTATGAAGTGCTATACTAGATATCATACATAGCATATTTATTAAATTGATATACTAGATATCCCAACTATCTAATTGAAAGAAAAAGGGATAGTACAAGTGGGACAATAACCAATATAATTAGATACCGATAATGTATGAAGTCAACATTTAATTGGTAGTTATCATAATGAGATGTGATTTATAAAGAAGAAAATTGAAGACTTGATAAGAAGGATATAAGGAATCTTATAGCAGATTTCAGTGACACCTTGTTATAGATGCATGATCACCTTATTAGAAAATCAAGGATATCAAGTGACTATGGGCTCACTTTAAATAAAGAAATATGTGAAACTTAAGATAAGTATTCATCTTTAAGTTAAATTTTTTATAGTTTTGTAGTCATTTTTTTATATGCATTCATGTTTGTACTATAAGAGCTATTTGCCTTGATCTTTTCATTTGTCTCCAAGAGTGTTCTTGTAGAAAAAAGAAGAATGATGGAATCAAGGCACTATGCAGGGTTGTTCCATACTATAATAAGTGCAGGATGATTCTTTGATCACAAGTACCTATGGACTGCTGAGTGCAGGGTCCGTTGCACATGTGGCACTGACAGGCTCCTACAACTACACTACTCCAGATTTTGATTACACTACAATAGTGAAATTTCATAATAAGTACTCATGGATTTGTGTACAACCTTTGGACTATAGCATGGATTCTTCAAAATATTTTTTTTGTATGGGCTCACCTTACGAAAGGGAATATAAAAGGATGAAAGCATGTGAAATTCAGATTAAGAGGGAGTCCTGACATCTTTAGAAAGTTTAAGAATTGATGAACTTGAGCTTCAGAGGGAGCAGATGTTTCAATCAACTTGTGACAAAATTGATCATATTGATTGAGAGGGAGATCATTGCTGAAGGTGAAATAATTCTGAGGCTATAGAAGTGGAAACTCGTCGATAGAATCACAGATGAGATGCACATGGATAGGATCTCTGATTGAAGTAATTCATACATCTTGAAACTACAGTTCATTGAGATGAACATCATACTAGAGGTCTTTATTATCTTCCCTCAAGTCCAAGAGGGAGTGTTAATGTTGCGGCCTTGAAAAAGATCAAAATGCATCCTATGCTAGTCAATGTGAGTCAGCAACCTTATGTTTATTCAGATTATTCATGTATGAGACATCGATTCTCTCAGGAAGAAAGGTATGGAGTCACATCCTGCAGTAACACTAAGATGAGCATATAAATAGGGTATGCCTCCATGACAGAAGAGGAAGCGGAAGGATCTACATCAGTGGACATTCGAAGATCTTGATTTAGAGGGAGTAGACCATGTTTTGTTGGTTATCTAGTGATCAAGAAACTGTAGCGAAGAATTATGATGAATTACCATGTGAGAAGGCTATGCTTTCATGTCAGTGGGAGAAGCTAGAAGATCAAATTAAGATGGCAACCCAGGATCGTGGTCATATTAATTCAGAGGAAGTATTCCTGATGTTGAGGAATAAAGTCTTAGCTGAAAAGAGGTTTTCAGCCTTAATGATCTATCATTTTGTATCTTAAATGATTCTTGTCCTTGATAGACAAGTTTAAGGTGGAAGCCTTCCTCACTTGATAATAGTGAACCAAAGTGTCAAGATTGACTACTTAAGTGTGTGTCCCGAACTGTGCGAATATCTTGACTCTTGTTATTACTTGTTGTGTAATAACGAAACCATATCATGATTGACTACTTAATTATGTGTCCCGATCGTGCGGATATCATGATATTGAAGTCTACTGTCATGACGAGACTACATTTAATTGTGTGTCCCGAAGTGTCGGAAGTCATGGTAGACTTTATGGGCCCATTCATTTTGTGTTATGAAAGGTGACGATCTTTCATGTGTGTTGGGTTACTATTTCAAGGTGACGATCTTGAAAATAGTTAACCAGGCTTCAAGATTGACTCCCGAAAGGGACTGTCCCAGATGTGCTGGATATCTTGTTGCTTATGTTATTACTGGGTGTGTAATAACTTATCAAGATCGACTCCTGAAAGGGTTTGTCCCGGATGTGCCAGATATCTTGACGCCTATCATGATCGACTCCCGAACGGGTCTGTCCCAAATGTGCCGAATATCATGATATGAAAAGATTCTACAAATTCTATTAAACTCTCTCTCAAGAGGGAGTGTTAAAGTATTGTTCGTTCGTGTTTAATAAATGATGAGACAGTCATGATATATATATATATATATATATATATATATATATATATATATATATATATATATATATATATATATATATATATATAGTATGAATAAACTATTGGTTAAGATATGTTAACTAATAGTTATGTAATGAAGTGACATGACCATAAGTATATACGGTCATGTCTATTCATTACATGACTATTCAATATATACATATACCCTATTGTTATTGTAGAATCAATCAATAACAAAGGCAATTGTATTCTACAATATCACACTAGTATATATTATCTCTATAGGACGATCCAATTTTCACAACATAATACACACTTACTTTTTATTATTATCTATTATTTATCAATATTAATAAATTTTGGAAGGTTGAGAACTAAACAATACATAAAACTATGTATTATTGTGCTTTATTGTTTACCATATTGAATTTATATGGAATATATTCATAGTAGTCAAAATGTAAGGTAAATACATTCGTAAGTTTTGTGTATAAAACTTTAAAACATTTAGCCAATTATATGATAAATAAATAGTTTACATATATTACAAACTTAAAAATATTTTTTGAATTAACTATAGAAAATAAATAAATAGTTTACACATATTACAAACTTAAAAATATTGCATTTAACTATAGAAAATATAAATTTAGTAATAAAATAAAAAATTAGTGTATTTTAATTCGTCTACATAGTTCAATTTAATCACTAATTAACATAGTTCATAATTTGTCAAAGACATAAGTTTTATTTCCAAGACATTGAAATGTGTTTGAATGTCTTCCAAAGTGGAAAAAAGATCATAATTTGATTTGAAAGAAAACATACTTTTTCGTTTTTGGTATACCCATCTTCTCCCATACCTTCTAGACTGTATAAATCTAAAATAAACCATGTACACTAACATTTAAATAGCCTTAATTAATTTAAATGCAATAGTGTTTTCACCTATAATAGGACCCTTTTTTGGGTACTCCTTATCTCATTTTTTAGCTTTATGACATTATTTATTGATGCTTTAAATGTATTATATGTGGATAATATTTAATATAAAATTATTTTTAAGTATTTTGTAAATTTATTGATATAAATATTTATGCCTTAATAATTACAAATAATATTATATATTTCATATTTATGATTTTTTATTTAATATATCGAATCAAAGTGAAAAAAATAAAAATATGAGTATGTAATTTTTAAAGTTATTTTAGTTTTTTTATCATTTCATTTTTTATTTTGATTTATATTTTGTTAGTTCAAAGTATCTATTATATCAAATATCTAAACACTTTGTTATTTAAAATTTTAAATCAAGAAGTAACATATAAATCATGTAGTTTATATAATGTAGTTTATATGGCGTAACATCTACACATTTAGCTCACCTATTTAAAAAACTGTTATTATAAATATTAAACTAAATCATAAATAAATTACTAAAAACATTGTTACATCATTACATTTTTAGCAATGAACATGCAAATTAGAAAATTGTACAAAAGAATACATAAATTTAATTAATCAAATTAATAAGATAAGCTAATTAAAAATAAAATTTAATAAAATAATAAAAGTAAAATAAAACAAGAAAAAAATAAATTAAAAAATTTACATAAGTAATAAATTGAAAACTTAATAAAAAAAGAAAAAAAAAAAAAAAAGATTATATCATAAAAAATTATAAACAATTTAAATATATTCATTAAAACTTTATAAAATATTTTTATCAGTACTAATTGCTTTTTACTTATTATAAATTAATAATATATACTTTGGTCATGATAAAAAAATATAATTTTAAAAAACTAATATGGCATCTGATGTAAAATTTAAAGCCAAAACTGGGGGATTCTGTGGGCTGGGTAGCCGGTGCCAACTTACATACTGTAGCCATCTAAAATGAAAAAAGTCAAAACTTACGTACTGTAGTCATCTAAAATGAAAAAAATATAATTATAGCTCGGCAGTGAAAGTACTGTCAAATACGAAGTATGGATGGTAAGGTTATGCATGACGGTGGGAGGAGGAATCTGTGGGCTGCATAGCCGGCTCCCGCGGGCACTGGCCGGGTGCAACTACTCGGTATTCGATAAATCGTAAACTAAAACTTAAAATATAAAAGGGAAGTTTGAAAACACTACTTTTTAGTTTGTCTGTACGTTCCCTGTTTTTTTCCTGGCAGTTTCCTTTTGCTTTTTGGCCTTCGGATTTTTGTGGGCGCTTGTCGAGTTTTTTCGTTACTCTTCTTTTACTGTTAAACCGCAAGGAGAAAGCACTGAACCCGCAAGATTTTCTATTTAGTTCACGCTAGACTTCCTCTTCCACAAATGCTCATCCTTGATTACGCACACTGCAATCAAATCCTATTTTCCCTTCTCTTTCTCTATGTATTTTGTAAAATAGCTTGTTAGCGTTTGAAGTGGAATTAATGGCGTCTTCATCATCTCACGTGCAAAATCGGGAATCAAGTGCTTTCTCTGGATTAGAACCTGTGGGCAAAAGAAGGTTGGTTTCTGAATCTTCAGTAGTGTTTGATGTTTTCATCAATCACGGAGGCCCCGATGTCAAAGAAACTTTGGCTACTCAACTTCACAAGTCCCGTAAGGAGGGAGGTATATGGGCATTTCTTGATTCCGAAGAGATGGAGCTTGGAATTTCGTTCCCTTCTGCTATCAAGGCTGCCATCCGCTCTGCAAAGGTACACATCGCCATCTTTTCCCCAAGATATGCAGAGTCTCCTTGGTGTTTGGCTGAGCTGCTTCTCATGCGAGAAAGTAAGGCCAAAATTATCCCCGTGTTTTATGAAGTGAAGCCCTCTGATCTCCGTCACATAGAAAAGGGAGCATATGCTAAAGCATTTATTAAATATGAAGAGAAAGAGAGGTACCTGGACAAGCTTAATGAGTGGAAGGGAGCCCTTCGGGCTATTTCATTTGATGCTGGGATTGAAATTGTTGCTGGGGTTAAATATAACGGGTAACCTTACTGTTGTTTTGGTAGTTTTATTTTACATAATTTTTTTCCTCCCTCAAATCTTGTCAACTATTTTCTCATGGAATTTTTGCTTTTTGTTTTTAAATGTGTTCTACTGACTGCGAAAACATATTAGCAGCAGTGCGAAAGGAAGTACAAAGGAAAACATTATTGCATGTTGCCACACATCCAGTAGGGCTTAGTAATCTTGTGAAAGATTTTGAAAAGCAATGCCTTGAAAAACTGGTACAAGACTTCGATAACCAATGTGGCCTGAATGAAAGGAATCCTAATGCTAGGGTAATTGGTATTTACGGAATAGGCGGATCAGGAAAGACAACTCTGGCAAAAGAGGTTTTTAATCAAAAGAGTTCAGATTACAACGGAGCAAGTTTTTTGTTTGATGTGCGAGAATCATCCAGGAAAAATGAATTACGTTCTTTGCAAATTAAGCTTTTCCAAGATCTCTTTGGGAAACACGGTGTCAAGTTTACCAGTACAGAAGAAGGAACAAGCTATCTCAAAAATAGCTTTCAAAGGATCTTCCGTTCAAGCTTCCTAATTGTTGTAGATGACATTGATCATGAGGAGCAGCTAAATGCTCTATCGGTCATGGACGCCCTAAAGAATTCTGACAATAGCCTTGTTATTGTCACAACTCGTGACATTGGAGTGCTTATAAGAGCAGAAATAACGAACTGTTATAATTTAGAAGGAATGGATAGTATTGATGGGAGAGAACTCTTCTCCTGGCATGCCTTTGGTCAACCCCGTCCATGTAGCGGGTATGAGAAGCTGGTTGACGACTTTGTAGATGTGTGTCGAGGGTCACCTCTAACTCTTCAAGTTTTGGGCAGCCACGTTTGTAGAAGAAGTGAAGCTTATTGGAGATCAGAATTTCCTAAAGCTAAAAAGACGCTGCCTCCGGATGTAAAGAAAAGACTCGAAATAAGTTTTGACTCTTTGGATGATGAAGAAAAACAAGTTTTCATGGATGTTGCTTGTTTTTTTTTGGGCAAGCCAAGGGCTGTAGCCGAAATAATATTGGAGGCATCGGGCTGGAATGCTTACAATGCAATTGAAACACTTAAAGACAAGTGTCTTCTAGAAAAGGAAGTTTTTAGTTACACTGAAGATAGACATGTGTTGAGAATGCATGATCAGCTGAGAGACTTGGGAAGAGAAATGGCAGATGAGCTCACCCCTCCTCGTCGCCTGTGGCGTCCTAAAGATCTGCAACCTTTGGTATGTTCGTTAGACCTTCAGATTTCTCCTCAGTATTGTAATATCCCAAATCTTCACTTTTTATTACAAAAATTGAAATCTGAGCTGCTTCTGTGCATACAGGAATCAATGGATTTCAAACACATAGTCGCCAAAACCAATGTCAGATGTTTTCATTCCATTTTCGTTAAGTCCATGGGTTTTGGTGTTACTTTCTTTTTAGGTCAACCAGATACTTGGAATGAAACGTCGGGCTCCTTACTATGGCTACAGCTTGAGGGCGATTTCACAGAACCACCAAGCATCCTTTCATGGATTCCTCTTCTAAATTCCAGAGAACAGCCAAGCATTCCTTCATGCATTCCCCTTCAAAATTTGCAGTACTTGAAAATCAAAGGTGGACGACTCAAAACGTTGTGGAAGAATTCCGGACAGGTATTTTGATCTTCTCTCAAAAACTAAATTTCCATTAAGACTGTAGTTGAATGCGTTATGTTATTGTTTTCTCTGTACTATATGTTTTTAAATCTTTGAAGGGTGTACTCAAATTTATCTTCAATTTCAGGCGCCCTCTCAGTTGAAAGAGCTGCAAATTTTTGAAACCTCTTTGAAGGAGTTTCCAGATTATGCAAAAGAGCTGTGCTTAGCAAATGGGGGAAAGCCTAGTAGTGTTAAGGCCCCAATGAGTGGCCTTGAAAAGTTAGAGATCACCCGTGAGTATCTTGCATCCAAGATTTCTATTAGTGGAATTTACTATCCCAGTCTCATGTCAATCAAACTTCACGGCGTGGAAAATCTTAGGGAAGTGAATTTAACAGGTGTAAAGACATTAAAGTGTCTTGATATTGAAAACTGTGTAAAACTCAAAATATTGACAGTAAGGGAAATGGAGTGTCTGGAGAGCATAACATCTGATATAAATGAACCGTTGAAATATATTGTGCTGGATGGTTGTCAAAATTTGAGAACAATAAAGCTTGCTTTGAATCAGCTTGTAGAATTCAGCATTCGTGGCTGCCCGATGGTTGTGTTACCAGCTTTTATAGGCCCATGTACCATCGAGAGGATCATAATTGATGGGAAGTTTGAATGTCTTGAATTGAATCGTTGTCAAAATTTGAGAACTGTGTCAGGTAACCTTGAGGTTAGCCGGTTGTACCTGCGTGATTGTCCTCAGCTTGAAGAGTTGTCAAGTCTTGCCAGACAGAGCTGCCTGGAGGGAATGGTGATTGACTATTGTGGGCAAGCCAAGGGAAACATATCAGGAATTGAAGAGTTGCATGCATCCAAATATATGAGGCTTTCTTATTCCAGCAATGCATTAATACGGAATCGCATTCATAAATTGAAGGTAATTATTTCAATACTCCTTTTTAACTGGCAATCATATATATCATTTTTAAAGGAATTGTTTTTTATTTGGTTCTTAACCTTAAACTTTGTTTTGTAATTTGTTCTCACAGGATAGTCTATATTTTCATTATTAATGTTCAAAGTGTTTTGTAAATGAAAAGATTATAACGTGTTTGAACTGAGTTTTTTGTCTTTTATTTCAGAGCGTGCCATCAGAGTATACTCTTGTGATTGGTAGAGCAGTGGATGGAGCCGAGTCAGTTTTGAATGAACATATGTTTTCTGAGGCTCATGTCGACTTTAATGCAGTAATTGAAATTGGCCCTCAGGAGACTTCTTTCACGTGGTCAGAGTTAAATGTAGCAGTACTTATTGAATGCCTCGTTGTTGTTGTCAATAGCTCTGCTTCAGTAGAGGATATAAATGAATCCCTTGAACGTTATGTTTATGGCTATGTCCATGGCTATGGCTATGGCTATGGCTATGACTATGACTATAGCATTAATGTGCGCGAAGGAGAATGGATAATTACAATGGTGGCATGGGATGAATGGAGTTACTTCAACATCATGGGAATTGAATATGTTTTAAGGAAGAATGGAATAATAAAGAAGGGACTTCGGGTAGGGGTGAAGAAAGATGAAGAGGGAAAAGATGTGGGTGTACTATGTACAATTGTTGACAGGTTGTATCATTTATGAATGTAATGTATTGGCTGGTTGATTTTCGAAGGGAGAGTAAATGTTGTTTATATAGATTTAGATAAAGAGCTTGGTGTGCATCTTTAACCTAAAGAAACGTGAAGGTTTTTATATTATTCTTTAAGTTATTTTTAAAAATAATATTAGAGTTAATAGATAAAAAGTTTAGAGGCAGACATATTAGTGTTAGTTATATTTCTAAAAACATTTATTTATTTTTATAATGCAATTAGTTTTAAAATTTTTGTTTTAAAATCAATTTGTATAGGGTCAATATGATTCTAAAAAAATTTCCATTTTAACTGTGCTAAGTAATAACTTTTTATATAACATTATTTAAGTCTCTGAACTAATGTTTGCATTGCCTGTGTTTACTAATACCTAAAAAAATCTCGAATCCTAAAGTTTAATCTTATTTTTAAAATTTATTTCTGATGATTAATTTCTATTTTTCTAATTGGCTAATGCTAATTTTCCTAGGGGTAAATATTTTTTTCCAGCTCAAATATAACAATAAAAAAAATCAAGGATAAATATGAATCAATTGCATGTATTGTTAATATTAATCGTTGTCAGCAGGTACATCATTGTGTCCTGCCGTTTTCATTTTGTTTTATGGCCCCGAATAGAACCTCAATTTGTGTATCTGGAAGGTGTGCAATTGGACGGGTTTCTTGACGCTGCCTCCGCTCCAGTCCCACTCCGCCTGAGGCTGAGCTGCACTCCATTAACACTTTCCAGCCTCGCCGAATCCCACTATACGAGTGCGGTGAATTAAAGTGTAGCGTAGAACTCTTTTTTTTGGGATCTTACATCTGCCGGCCGCTTTCGGTATAGTTGTGCAAGTTTTTGAAAATTGTTTCCCCAAATTTTAATGTTCTTAAAGTATAAATTGTGAGTTTTAATACCATGGGCTAAGAGATTAGAAAACGATTAGTGCTGATTCTAATGACGAAGCCCTCAAAATCTCTAGCAAAAGGGCGGCAAAAACCACGGTTACTATACATTCTAACAGAGAGGGGAAGGAACTCAAAATTGATGAGCCCTAAAAATGTCAGAAAGAAAAATATCATATGTTACAGATATCACGAGTAACAGCGTCTCCGATGCAAAAAAAAAGAGATTAATTTAATGGACATATTATAGGACCTCTGTCATCATTATTATTCACAATTTCGGTTCCCCCCAAAACAGTTGAGTTTTTAGTCCGAATTTTATAATAGCTAAATTAAAATGTATCCCTGAATCGACACTTGAAAACTGCAGCTTGAACATACACAATCTCATTTTATACCAAAATCTGTAGTTTATAAAAGTTCAAAAGTCGTCGGAATGTCCTAAAATATTTGAATTTCACTTCGAGAATATAATAAACTAAGAACAATTGATCCTTTGTACATAAAATGGAAGAATGGCGCCAAATAGATTAAAGCAATACATGTCAGATTTCGAGGATGATTTTTTTTCATTTTTGAGTTGACTTCCTATATTCATACCTGCAGATTTAAGAAACATTTTTTCATGATTCATATCAAAAGCAACGATATATAACTAGATAAACTAGTTAACTACCTGAAGACGATGCAGGGGCCGCCATTTCGGTAAATACCTTTCATAATTTTTTCGACCTGCTCTGTGATTGTCAATCTCATTCATCTCTTTTCACATTTTCCTGACTAAGTTTATTCTTTCAACCTGTGACCAGGCAAAAGCCCTAATTACCATGGATCATAAATTTCTTACTAGAAAAGCCCTAATTTCTAAGCGAAAACAGAGCCAAAATGGGGGCTTTCGAGCATGAGAGTCGACTGATCAAAGAAACGTGTGTTCTTACCTTCTAATTTCTCCTTTACTGAAAGCATGGATGAAATATGGTAATAAAACTTAGATTCATGCATTCAAATTTTATAGGATTATTTATTTTATCTTTGAGCACGAAACCTCTATCTGCAAGAAGCAAAAACTCTCGTGACTCTGTATGATTTTTGTTGTAAAAAAAAATCATGAATCCCGATGATCTTTTTGTGCACTCTTCCTAGAGCCGTGGATGAACTTTGAAACTTCAAAGCCCGCTGCAAACACTAAAAAACAAATCATGAGCATACTTTAGCATATTTCTGTATTTGCATCTGATGTTGACAATTTTGTAGTTGTATATTACGTTGGTCCTTCAGCATAAGAACTACTGGTTCATCTCTTGCATACGATTTGATTAATACATTCCACGGACATTTATGTTCAATGTTTAACTTTAACAGCAATAAAATGCAATATGATTCCATGGACCTCTGTGTACTTTGTTCCTTACAAAACATGCTGCTCCTTATTCAATGTTTATTTTTATTTTGTTGTTTTGTTGTGTGTTTATTAGTTTTGTTAGCTCTTATTTCAAAAAAATTGGTATCAAAGCTTGGTTAGAGCCAAGTAGAAGTTGTCAAGAAATTAAGAAGATATGGAAGATGATGATGCTTTTAGTTTAACTACAATAGAAATTGCAATAAATATTTGGTTGTTTGATATGAGACCATCATTTCATGCAACTTTATGCAATGAGTTTTTAAAACCTTTCAAAGTGGTAATTTTGGTATGGTCTTTCTTCCAGATAATAAATATTGATGCAGAAGCATCCCTAGTTCTTGACAATCCTGCATCAACCAAAAACATTGTCTTTTCATTAAACTGTTGTTCTTTTCTATTTTGGAGCTTGTTTCAGCAAGTTGATGAGTTCTTAGACTTTATTTTGGAGTAACTAATAGATTTGCCCTTTTACTAACAAGTTATTACTTTCTGTGCTATTAGTTCTTCATGAGAAGTTTGAATTGTAAAGGCTACTTGGATTCATTGAAACATCTCGGGGTTCCTTTCTATGACTTTCAGATTTGTTTTTCATAGTGTTCGATGATCCTCTATCGTGGCCGACCTCCTTGTGTGATCACACTTCATCTGGATCTTTCGGGAGGAGTTCATGATTTAGGTCCAATCCTATTTTTAGCACCCTGTGTTTTCTCACCCTGAGAAGTGAGTTCCTTGTTGGTTGACTTGTGGTTTCAAGCTTGTATATAATTGGAGTGTTTCTTCCTTAGTTAGTAGGTTTTAGTAGTTAGAAGAATTGATCTTTCATATTCTGTAATTAGGTTTGTGTGTCAAATGTGCTAATTGTTATGTATGTGGAGCCTAATCAGACTTAGGTTTCTTTGGCGTAGTTCCCCCCTGATATATCCACGGGGTCAAGGGGTAGAGCCCCTTGCGGGGTCCTGGGGTAGCACCCCAGGCGGGGTCAAGGGGTAGCGCCCTAGGGCAGGGTCGAGGGGTGCTGCCCCTCAACACTAAGAATGACTTATTAATATTGTAAAGTGTCGGCCATCGATTTTCTATTAGTTGGAGTATTTTTTGCCCTAATTTTGTTATGGGAAAAATACTTGTAAAAGGGCTTAGGGTTTTGTAATTCATTGTATGAGGGATATTGTAGCTTGCTGCGGCGATATTGAGTTGCAGGTTTCAGATTGTAATCACTGGATAATAATAAAGATATTGGACTCGCTGTTGGTGGACGTAGCCCAGGGATTGGGTGAACCATGTTAAATTCTGTGTTATTTTGTTCTCTTCCGTGTATTAATATTTGCATTTTCTGCTTATTATCCTAACACTAATTAACATATTGATGATCAAATGTACATGTTTCTAATAATATAATAAAGATCAGTTTTTGCATTTCTTTCTATTCGTTGTTTCATTTCAGCTATGTGAACTCTAGCTGCATAGCCTGTGTTATTCCAACTGAAGCCATCTTGGCATGACTGCATCAAATATCTTAATATTGTTGGAAAATGAATTATTTTGTTGAAATTAACAAATAGAAATATTTGGCTACTAAAAGCTATTAGGTATTCCCTCAACTCAAAAATAACTAAACTTTAGTTTGGGAATTGATCTCTCATAATGTGAAATCAGTTTTAGATCTAGTAAATGGAAAGTGACCAAAGGGGGCTTAGCAATTCAAAAGGAAGAAAATTGGGTACTCTATATCTATTAGAGAGTCATAACATAGTGGGATCCATGATGGAAATTTTTGATAGTGTAACAAAGTTTTGGCATGAGATTTTTAGGAATCGACCGCAATAAGAAGTTAAAAAGGAGCGAGAGACACATGAAGTGAGATGTGACGATGTAAATATTATGAATTATGATTATGAAGATGATAGTTGCAATTCCATACATAAGAAACTAAAAGGAGTAGTCTATGGTGAAGAAAGAGCTGATGATACTATTGAAAATGAAATTTTACTAATAGAAATAGATGAACCTCTTAATGAGTACTTTACCACCAAAATAGATGAAGCAGATGGTTTAGGTCAAGTTATTTTTTTGGATATTGATATATGTAGTTGTATTCTACACCTAATTGCCAAAAGGTTGGGGCTTTAAGTAGGACTAATTTGCATGATAGTTTTGTTGAAGAAATTGTAGATTTGAATATCATGAATAAAAAATTCAAATATAATGAATAAAGGTCAAACTTTAGTTCATATAAATTTACAAGGTAAATCTATAGAGAGAAACTTGTATTTTAAATATAGGGAAAATAGGAAGAAATATAGGGATTTGAATGGGGTTTCTTATGGAAAATGACAAGGAATAAATGCATTTGGGTGCAAAGGAGGTTGAGGAAACCAAACAAAATTTTGCTTAGCATTTTGAGCCTTTTTATCTTTCCAAGGATGTTAAGATTCATTAGAGTTGACACATTGAGAAGGGTGCAACTATGGAAGTAGTGTGAATAGTTAAACTTTTACATTATGAGAAGAAATACCTTGAGGAAGCTATAGAGTTTAAGACATAAACATATGGTAAATTGAGAGAAAGTTGGATTACATAAAATATTAACAGATTGAAGGTTTTTTTTAAGTGGGCCATTTAAAAACATTCACTCTCAAATAGTTTACCAACTTTGGGATCCTATTATATTTTATCCTTACAAATAACTAGTTCACGTGGATATAGGCATCTTGATGATTTATGTTTTTATTTTTCATGATCCACCAATGGTATTAGACACCTTATTCAGAAGGGAACGTGAGGAAAATCTTCTATTGTAGATATTGTTGCATTTATCTTTGGAGATACAATATTTTTAGGTTGATATGTTCTCTAATAGCTTGCAAAAGTGAGCTCTTAAGTGCTAGTACCTTTTAGAGGTTTAGAGGACTTTGAGACAATGGAGGATTTGGGGTAGATTTTTTCAATGAAGTATCATCCATGAGATGAAAGGTAAAGCAAAGAAATGGTGGAAAAAACTATTGTTGTCATCAATCTTATTGGTAGAGAATATGAGGCACACAATTTTAGTCTTGAAGATGTTTTCAAAACTTTTGGTGTAGTCCTAGACTATAAATTTGTGAGTGACCACTGAGAGACTGTAAGATCCTAAGGGTTTAGATTTGTAACCATTGTGGATGAGCACTGTTTAAGAGATGTCACTAAATAGATGAATGGACATAACTAATGGAAGAAATATCACTATAAACCATGCTCAAGCTAGAGGATATGGTGGAAATAGCTATGAAGGTAACCAAAGTGGTATTAAAATTGTACCTGTGTTGAATGCTTCTACAAATAGTAGTCTTGTTGACAAGTATGCAAAATATTGGTGTGTAAAGTATGCTAATTGATTGGAGAGGTAGATGAATAAGCATGAGAGTGAGGATTTCATATGGGACCAATAGTAATAATATTAGATGAGAGATTAAGTTGTCAATATTTTTTGACAAAGAGGTTTATGATCTTTTAGAGGTTGATTGTATGTATATGTTATATCAGACAAAGTGCTTAATGAATGTCGACATGTTCAAAAATTCATGGCTCAAATGATGACCAATGAGAAAGAAGGTATATGAGTTATTGAGAAAATCACTTCCTTCACAATTACTATAAGGAAAAGGTAGAGAATGATCCATTACTGCTAGTAAACAAGGTAAATGAATTGAAACAAGTGTTATCTATTCTAGATGAGCCATCTACACTAAATCCTTACAACACAATGCTTTCTATTATAAATATCTATGAGTGAGAAAGATAATATTAGATCTTAAGGGTAAAAGAACAAAGCTATGTTACACTTTTATAAAAGAAAAAACTAACAATGATGTGACTTCATTACTAGAATTATTAGAAAGTGACATATATGTTTGATGTTAAAGTGATGTAAACTAATTAAATATATATTTTTATTATATTTTATAATTTTTACTAAGAAATACTAGAATATTATTTTTTCATAAAATAAACACTACAATTTGAAACTATTGATTAAATACTGAAAATGAAATGAAATGGGACTTTTCCTTTTATATATCATAAAAAATAAAAATAAACTTTCAATTTGTTTGTGTACACATTCATAACTTGAGAGTTTACTACATAGTTTATATTCCTATTTTGATAAATATATCTTTGCACTAAATATTAAAATTTACAAGCATGAATACAAAATCATTTCTATGAGATGAAATCTAAAATGAATTTACCCGAAAGATGAAAAAAATTGTCATCTTGATAAGGTATTTTGTTAAAAGAAGTTTATATAAATTTTAACATTTTTCTTGATTAAATAATCCACCTTACATTTTGATAATTATGAGGAGCTTATAGTCCTTGGATGTAATATGATATTTTAAGCTTATATATGGACCTTGGGATTTGACTATTAGGGTTTCTAATAGCGATTTATATGCCAATTTTAATATGGTTTTAGCTTATATTTTCTTAATTAGTGTTTGATTGTTTCATGTATTAATTTTGTTACGTAATCATGGAAAGAGTTTCCCTAATGAATATGGTCCAAACCATGCGGCTCGAGTCAACAAAATAGAATTAATAATATAAGATAAATAACAACTAATCCATGAACAAGAAACATGTAATATCACTTGTTTTCATTAACATAGATTTATGAATTTACATCGAATTGGTCTGCAACATGCAACTTACATTATTAGACTTACATGCCCAATTAAAATAGAAAATCATATCTAAACTCTAGTCTTAACCTTCTAAAGGTTAATACCCTAAAAATGATACCTTAAAAGGATCAAATGCCTGAATGTATAGAGCCTTCACAACACATATATCATCTAGATTAATTACATTTCCCAACAATATAAAAGTTTAATGTGTATAAATATAGGTCTAAACCCAAATCATAAGGATCTCGATTCCAATATGTAGAAAAGAAGGGTGATCTAAGAGGCACGTCAGCTAGAGACCAAAGATCATTATGATTTGAGACATTAAGCTTCACTAAGAGGGAAATATATTTGCAAGATAGGAAAATTCCAACTGACCATTAGAACATTAAGAACAAACAAAACCTAACAAGAATCCAAAATATCTCCACTGTGAAAAATCCAAATGAGGTGCAAACCTAGACATAAGTAAAATATGATGTCCAAATTATATGTTTAGGTTCATGATAGAAAATGATTCAAATCTAAGTAACACCACTAAAAACATTGAAATGAGAATAAGAAAAAAAATAGAAAGGATTTTTTTTTTTGTGATGCAAGATTGCTAACAACCTAAGGATGCTTTTATATTACACACTCTAGGTGAGAAAATATGTTCCATAAGAGGAACTGATGAACATCTGATAGGATTTAGGATGTAAATCTTGTTCTCATTATTCATACAAATATTTTCTTCATCTGTAAATTCCTTCCTTTTTAACTCTTCTTCGTCTTCTGTCAGATCTTTCAAATTATTTTTCTCAATAATTTCTCCTTCGTGCCCCACATCTACACTAGGCAGTAAACTAATTTTACCCCCTCCTCTCTTCGTTTACACAATTGATTTAACTCTTCTACAAGATCTCTTCGTCTGATCAAAAACCAAAGTCTGCATCTTCACAACCTTACCTTTATCACTGGCCTTGCTTTTTGAATTATAAGATCCTTCTTCATATCCAAACCTTCCTTCGCCATAACTTCTAAAATCTACTTCTTTGTACTAAAAATATTCACAATACTTAAATTCCTTACTCTTTTATCCTCATCCTTCAACATAACCAAAGTAAATCTATGCCCATCCTTCTATATATATTGTGACTAAGTTTCTTCTACAATCATAGATAAATCCTCTATCATATTTCCAAGGTCTACCTAGTAGAACATTATAAGCACTCATATATACAAAATCACAAGAAACTTCATCTCTGAAAGGACCAATGTTGGAGTTCACTAAACATTGTTCCTTCACCTCCACCATGTGGTCCCATCTTGAAACCAACTCATCATATAACAATAAGGATGTTTAAGCCTCTTTAAACCAATATTTTCCACCATCTCTTCTGATACCAAATTACCATTGCTTCCAATACCGACAATACCCTTACAAAATTTTCCTCCTGATTTGCATATAATTCTAAATTCTAAATTTCTCCTTTGGGAAGGTTCAATTCCTTCTTTCTCTTCTCAAATAGAACACTCCTAAGCACAAGATAATCTTCTATCTCAGGTTGTACCATTCTCTCCTCTAATGTTCAAAATGTCTTCTACTCATGTACTACATAGTTCTTTTTTCTCCATAATTTTTCTAGATCCACCAGGACATTCAAAAGATGTATGCCCATTCTCTCCACATTTGAAATAAGTACCTCTGAAATCCTTTCTACCATTTCTTCTTTGTTTTATTCTCTGATTAGGTTCTTTTCTAAAACTAAGTGGTTACTCTTCTCAAATTGCTTTTTTCTCTTTTCCATTGGCATTCATCATCTTTTTTTTCTCTAAGATTACTTTATGGTCTCCTCTTTACCTTACCTTCTACCTTTATCACATATTGATAAGCATCCTCTACTGTATCAATTATCAACATCCTCATCTCTTCCTAAATATTAAGTTTCATACCATTAATATACCTATCCACCTTATCCCTCTTCATCTCTCTATGTCCATATCTTATTGTTGATGGGCTCCTAAATTAGCCATCTTTCTCACCGCTTTTTATCCTCTTTCTAAGACATTTGATTGCATATAGACATAGATTTATGGTTTTAAGCATATAAACTTATAGTTTCTATGTATATGATTATATATGTGTGTGTGAATATAAGATGGAATGAGGATACCTCTAAAGACATAATATCTACTTAATTTCATGGACAAGAATGGTGAATATAATAGTTATGCATATTAATGGATGTTTTCTCTCCTAAGCTATGTTTTGGGTAGTTACCTCCTATAGTCGTAGGTTTGCAAGAGTGATAATTAAGACTAACACCTTTTCCTAATATTGATGATGTGGATATATATGTATATGGTTGGATATGTGTGCATTAATTATCTTGCAGGAGTTGAACGTGGATATTCAAAGACCAACATACTGGCGTGAGAGTCATCAAAGCTAACCGTGATTGCAAAATCTTCGCAAGCAAGTCAATACTTTTTGTTGCATGCAATGCACAGATTTAGTGTGCACTATATTATGGGATTGTTCATGGTCAATAATGTTTCTGTTGTGAAACTTTATGAGTTGTAACCAATCCTCATTATGAAGTGATCGTAGGTTTAGGAGTTAGTGGTAGTTTCCTTTTAAATAATTGACTGTTGTGACTCTTTTGGAGTTAGTCGAACAAGCTGGTTTTTAATATAGAACTCTTGCATACTGTTTCAATCAAGTGTAATCATTTTTTATGAATGAATAGAATGTTCAATTCAAGTTTGCAACTTTCATCTTAATTGTACTTTTCATTCACTCATTCAAGGGGGCCCACTTGATGAGTGAATTACTTTGTTAGTGTAGAGTTCATTTCCTGTTCATTTATATGTTTTAGAACTCAGTTGTTCCTACAGCTACTGATACCAGAATTAGTAGCCTGTTCCTGCTATACAGTCAATTAGAGTAGTTCCTAACTGTAATTTCCTGCTTTGCTTAGAATACATTTGCTTACTAGTTTTAGTTTAGTTTTCCTGAAGCATAAGTATTTGAATTCCTTAGATAGGCTTAGAAGGGGAGGTTTGAAGCATATACTTTGCAGATGCCATTCCAAGTTTACGTCCCTGGTCAATAATTAAATGAGACTAAATAGTGCATTAGGAATCATTTGGGGTGTCCAATCCTGAATTAAGCAGTCCATTGCTTTGGGTTTCTGATACCATTGTTTGGCCAAGCATTTTTTGGCGCCGCTGCCAGGGATGGTGTTAATTCAAACTTATCCTTGTAGTTGCAGTCTTAGTTTTAATCTAGTGCTTAAGTAAGCATTTTTATGCATAGAAGGAGAGATCACCTCGGGAGATTTCTTCCCCGTAACTACCAAGGAGAACCATTTGATTTATTTAATCCTCAAATTGAAGAACCACAAAGTGAGAACAAAGAAGAAGAACCCTTTGAAAATCCATTTGTTGATGCTCAGGAACACATATCCTCTTCATCATCTGAAGAATCACTGCATTTGAACGACCTATTTGCTGAACCTGAATATCAAGATAATTTTCTTGCTCTTGTTGTATATTAGCCGCCACCACAAGGTCCTCCTCCCAGAATGGCTGCTCAAGTTCCCTTTCCTTTTCCTATACCTCAACAGCAAGGCAACCAAAATCTAAAAAATATACCTACTACTGCACTTCCCAAATTTTATGGCCTCCTAACAGAAGACCCTGGGACCTTTCTCTTTGAATTTGATATTCTTTGCCAGAGTTATGACTATACCACTAATGCCCACAAGCTGAAGTTATTCCCATCAACTCTAAAAGAAGCTGTTTTGAGATGGTTCATGGGGTTGGGTGCTAATGCTGTAGCAAATTGGAATGCCATGCATATAATGTTTCTTACAAAGTACAAAGAGTACTGTAGAGGTCAAGATTTGAAAGGTGATGACATTTTTAAAATGTCTCAAAAGGAGGACGAAACACTGGAGGATTATGTATCTAGACTTATGTTCAACCTGCAGCATAATACTCAACACCAGCTAAATGAGGCATCTCAGAAGCACCTTTTCTTAAAAGGTGTGAATGATGGAAGTATAGAGGCTCTAGACCTAATGGCAGGAGGTGATATCACATAAAAATCTTGGGATGACATAAAGAATATATGTCAAAATTACTCAAGGGCCACTTTGAAGAAGAGTAGGGGACTTAGAGACCTACCACATAAGTCCAATGGTGGTTCAAGAGTATCTAAAATGGAGCTGTCTAATCTACTATCTGATTTCAAGCAAGACATCATTAATGATGTCGCCACTTAGTTGGATAGCATGCAATCAAGGAGGAAGAAGGAAGAGTCAGATGTTGTGCTTGCCGAGTTCTGTTCTCATTGCAGAGAGAGGAAAAGAAACTATAAATGTAAGACGGTTGCATCTATGGACATTAACCAAATGCCCACTGAGTTCAAAGCTATAGATGAGGAGAATGGAGAAGTTTTCTACGTTGCTCAAAGGTGTCCATGGGCTCAAAGACAACGCATGCCTCCAGACCCACTGAATAATTTTGGTTATAATAATAATAGCTATTGGCCAAACCCCCAGAATTCTGCCCCTCAAGGTCAGAATTGGAATCATAATTGGTCTAATCAACAACCATACTATAACCAAGCCTATCCATAACAACCACAATTTAACCCACACCAATAGCAGTATAACTCCTTTCAGCAGCCGCAACAGAATAGCCAATGGCCACCTCATGGTAACTAGCAACCACAACCTCAGTGGGGACCTAATCAACCTAATCAACAACAAGCACTAATGCCTCCACCTCAGCAGCAAGCTATTATGCCACCACCTCCTATAGAAAACAACACTCCTCAAAAGCTGGTCAGATTTGTTGAATCGAGTGATTCTACAGACAACACTGAGCGTTAGAAGGAGAGTAAGTGAGCAGAACAAAGTTGGAGGAAGAAGAAAAATTGAAGAGATTATGATGACCAGAGTTATATTGAGCTTAGCATAGATCTGGATATTGGCAAGTGAAGTTGCATTTGAATCAGGTCATATACTATTGCTTTCTAACTATTTCTATAGACAAAATCTTTTAACCGAGTGAGACTTAACCGTATTTGTTATTTCATTATGACATTCAATGAATGTTGCTTGTTTTATTGTTGACCCAAGTGTATGTATGGTCATAGAGAACTGTTAGTGATAAATCTTCTAACAAGATCACACCTTATAGTGTGTTTTATAACCTTTAACAGGGTTGGCTCTTAAATGAGCTCACTTTAGAAGAGTGAAAATATTGCAGGTATCGGTCCCAGGTGGTTTTTCCCTTAATAGGATTTCCATGTTAAAAATCAAGTGTTATATATGTGTATGCATGTGATGAATTGTTACTTTACTTTACACATAACAATAACTTGTTTGATTGGTATATATATACTAGATAATTTATTTGTCAGTCATTTTTCATTAGAAAGACAAAGTCAAGTGTTTACCAAGCTCTGTAGGATAATTGGACTTAACTGATTCACCCCCCTCTCAGTTATCTAACAATTGGTATCATAGCTCAAGTACTTAAAGGAAGAAGTTTGAAGGACTTAAGTTAAAGATCTAAAGGTGTATAAGGGTATATGCACAAAGATGGGGGACCAAAAAAGTGCCACTTTACTTTTTGGACCCCCATCTACCATAGTGTGTATGCACTAAAGGGTGTGTGCCCTATAGGGCGCATGCCCTATGGCTTGTTGGGAAATCCAAAGCATACTGTGTGTGCCCTATAGGGCACATGTGCTTTGAAAAACATTTTTTAGTGTTTTTCAAAGAACTTGTGCCCTATAGCGTGCACGTGCTTTGAAAAAAGATTATTTAGTGAAAGTTGTGGGTTGGAAAGCTCATTTTGCTTTCCTCAAACCCGTGTTTGCAATGAAAGGAGTCTTCCCAAGCATGTACGCAGTCTTGTTTGGGCTTGTGAATCTATTGTTCTCATTCATTCATCCATCAAATGGCTCCACGACATCGTCAAGTTCATTCCTAATGCCTTGTATTTATCCCATGACCCATCCTAGACTCTTAAAAAATAATTTAAGCTTGGACAATATTGGTCCATTTACAAACAAGATTTTGTAGTCCATTGAGGACATTACAAACATGAAAACATTACATTAATCATGATAGGTGCCAATATATTATAGTTTATGTGATTTTCATCCTTGAGAATGCCTTTGACCTCCCAATGCAACAACATAGGACCAAAATTCATAAAAGGTACACAACATTCAATTTCACACAAGCCCACAATCTCTTCAAAAGATATTGGGAGATGGTGAAAAATCCTTATACGTATGCTCTTAATTACCCACAAACAATGCTTTAAATCAAGCCTTGTATACAATCCAATCCCATACCTGTGCATTTGAGAATTCTAAGAAACTTAACTTGCAAAAAATTCCAGTTAGTTGTTCATACAAGCATAAAATCCATGGCTCTAAAAGCTTCTAGGACTTCCACAACTGTTAAAGCAGATGGTATGAAAGGAGAGAATGAAGTAAAGGCTTCTCCAAAAGCTGAGAAACACAAAGAAAGTGATGTTCAAGACCACAAAGGATTCAACAGTCAAAGCCATGAAATATGAGAATAAGAAGAAGAAGAGAAAGAGAAGTGTAGGAAGTTACAAAAGGTTGATATACTAGGTGTTGAAACAAGTGCATCCCTCCAAGGGAATATCCAGTGTTGCCATGGATATCATGGAGAGCTTCATGATTGATATTTTTGATAAGATTACTCTTGAGGCTTCTTCTCTGCTGAAATATAACAAGATCATGACACTTTCCTCTAGAGAAATTGAGACTACTGTCAAGTTTGTTCTGCCTAGAGAGTTAGCTAGGCATGCTGCTTCTGAAGGAAGTAAGGTTGTTACCAAGTTTCCTACTGCTCTGGGTTAGGTTTTGTTGGAATATTTTAGGATTTTTGTATGTGGTGTTTATGGAAAACTTGTTTAGAAGTTGGTTTTGGCTTGGGTTTATGTTAAAATGGGCTTGTTGAAGAGTTAGGGGTGAAGGAAGTGTTCACAAGTTAGGTCGTGAAAGTCTGAGAATGATATCAACTTAGTAACTATGAAAAGGGTATTTGAAAGTGTAAAAACATTGCTAGGTTGTTTGGGGATATTGTGAATGAATTGTTGATTTCAAGGTTTGAAGGGCTACTAGACGGGCCTAGAAAGGCTATAGTAGAAGAATCATCGGCATAACAACATAAAGTAATATGTGCCTGCAAGTCATTAGCATAACAACATAAAGTTTTTTTTATTAAAAATGAGAAATTTTTTTACAACTCAGCTCAATAGGAGAACCGGAGGAAAGAGCTGAGCAAAGAAAACCTCCGGTATTGCCCCAAAAAATAGAAGAGAAAGGTTGTCATTAAATCTTACAAACTTCCCGTTATACATACAGGGTAATGCATGAGAAATTTATAGTCCACCCAATTTACAATGCTATATAAATTTGACATGTTACAATATTTTGTATCTCCATTTAGTCCAATGAACCAATTGGATATTCCCTACCCTTGATTGTCTCAAGTATTGCCTCGTGGTCTGACTCACGAACCTTCTAAAGAGTTTTATTATGCGGTCTTCCCCCATATCTAATCAAGTGGACATTTGATGCAATGACAAGGTTTGAATAATGAAGAATCTTTCTGTGTGTCTCCCAATCCTCGAACAACCACAACCTAGGGTTCTTCATAGCATACCATCTAAGCCATGTACCAGTTATAACAATTGCTCCTATAAGGTATTCTAATTCTTCACCATCAATAAATGAGTGATCCAATTTCTTTTTTTCCTCAACACAACGACACAAATAATAATATGTCCCTTCTTCATTGTCTTCAGGTGCAATAACCACAAAAACATGGCCTGTAATGATATAAACATAACAAGGACATTAGTTTACTGAATATTTATGATAAAGTACTAAATTTGAGATTATTTGTATGTGGAAAATTTTACCTAGTTAACTAGATTAGATACGCGATCAAAGTAAATGGATGATTCCATTTCTTTCAATTGTAGTGATTCACGGGGATGATAGGAGGCAAGTGGACTCAAAATATGTGTATACCATTCATCAACCCATTCATTTGACTCACACCCATCCCAATCTTCATCTACACATGATGAACAAAAGTACGCCATCTGTCATGTTTGGATACTCCATGAACTTGCATTACAACTTCTAAAAGAGTGTAGCTCACTCAATCCTATCAATGTACAACAATCCTCATATGGTGAAATGTTAGTTTCATCTATTCAACCAAAAAAATTTACAAACCGTAGACTCACCTTCATTACCTGGACCCATTGTAGCATTACACCATTAGGCAATACATCCCACATCTGACAATGTTTCTTTCTCTTTGTACTTTAATTCTTCACGTTCTAAGGCTCTTTTAATACATGCACCTGCATCATCGTGCTCTCCCTTTCCATGACCGGCCTCTGTGAAATTCCACATATATTGAATTCCAATAATCTTATGCATCTTGCACAACCAATAAAACATTCGATAATTCTTGAATTGTGATGCACAATTATCTAACCATATGATATGTCGATGATATTTTATGCTCCTATTTGCCAAATGACCATAAAATAGTTGAAAGCAACTGTGTACAAACTATGTAGAATGTGAGCAATCATCGCTGATATAAAAATGATACTCCCTCAATATCTTCTTGGTCTCCTCTGTACTGTCTGGTACATGCATGAATGCTATATGAACAAATATAGCAACCTGTTGAGAGCTGTAATACTTTGCTTGCATCTCATTCTATGGTTGTAGTGTGTAGTTCTCTGCAAAGTCCACAATTGAAACAATGGTATCAAGTGGGAATTTGTCCTTGCACAACTTGAATTGCATATCCAACCATTGCGCTCTACATGTGTATGTCTTGCATACTCATAAATAATTTTTTACAAAAAATGTCCATGAACTGATACACTGAATTTTTTTTAATTACTAAATCACATCTTTAACCTCTTTTCCATCTTTTAGATTGTATGTCACGGTCTTATATTTTCCAAATTCCATTATTTCATTACCGATTGTATGCATACTCTTCATATATTGACAAATTGGCAAATGTCACAAACCTTCGCAATCTATGCATGTACCATTCAAGCATGAGAGATTGTAAAATTGTTGACTATCCACTCTTTCACATAAAATGGTAGATATTAATTCCCTTGAAGATCTAGGTGGGATATTTATGTTACAATCTTGCAAAACATTGTAGAGTGAAAATCTACACATATATTTGTATAAACTTCAAAATGGTTAGAAAATTCAATATGTACACTATAACAACAAGTTGTGCATATGTGATTTATCTTCACATAAAAAGGTTTACACATTTTAAAATATCTTTGACTAATTTTAATTTGAGGATACATATGCATAAATTTTGCAAAGAACTGTGTCTGAGTTAAATCCAAAAAATGTTTTGGATGTGAAACAAATTCGACTACCAATCCTCCTTCTTACAACATCTCTTTGATTAGGAGATACCCATGTATTATTATTCCAAAATTCTTCAATCAAGGATTTCAAAGCTTCAACAATTGCTTTATCTTTTCGCGGTAGTTTACTAGAAAATGCCCATAACTCATTGCTATTTGGATCTCCCACTCTTTGACGCCTTCCCATGGCTCTCATTAGAGACTTTCTACTTATTTTCAATATTTTTTATTCTTTCTAATGAGTCGAGATTTCTTCATTTGAGTGCTTACTATCGTTGATGTAAGTACACATCGTGGGACATTACTATCTTTCATGCGTGATGTAGAACCCACACTCTCATATGCAGTCATTAGATTCTTTATAATAGATTTTTCACTTGACTCATACATCATTCTTAGTCCAAGAATCTTCATGATGGGCCTAAATTTCATATTTCTCATCATTTCAACAAATAGTTGACATCTTCCTGTCATCTTTAAATTCTCAAAAAATGATCTCCAAATACCATTAGCATTTCTTTGACAAGTATGCTTGGGAATCTTGTTAGGCACTACTTGCAAAATGTTAGTATCAATATCAATCAAATAATTTGGATTTCTATAAATAATTCTAGGAGCATCAAAAATATTATGTGTGAATTGCGTACCATCTTGAGTGCCTTCAACATGAGATGATGTTATGCCTACACCTTGGGATGTAGCCAATGGTGTGCCTTCAACATGATACAAGGGGGTACATACACCTTGGAATGTAGACAATGGTGTGCCTTCAACATGATACAAAGGTGTGCCCACACCTTCGAAAGTAGACAATGGTGTGCCTCCAACATTGGATGATGATGTCTCTTCAACTTGGGAACTCATAGATAATGTGCCCACATCTTCATAATTCAATTGTCTTGTTGCACGCAAGTTTCTCATTTGTTGTCTTTTTGTTTCCAATTCCAATTCTCTCTTACTTTGTATTGATGTTTCATGTTCCTCATCAAAAGAAAACTCATCTTCTATGGTATCTAATTTTTTTGTTCACGAAGTTGTCTCATTCTTTCCCTTTTCTTCTCTTTGTCTCTTTCATGCTCTTTCGGTGTTAAATTCTTTGCTCATTTTCTTGGCATGATGATGATTTCTACATATGAATTGATTATAATTTAAAAAATATAATATAAATGTAAAACAATAAGTCAAATCATAATATAAACCTCTTACAATATGACAAATTATAATATAAATTTATTACAATTATATCAAATTATGTATAGAACAACTCTATATCATACCAATTATAAACCAAAACACTCTTTATGCACATTTGACATGTAAAAAAATTTAAAACTTATCTCAATCCGGTGATAATGATTGACTTTCACAATTCGATGTTGATTTTTAAACAAAAAGAAGGTGCAAATTGATAGAATATTCTTCTTTGTCACTATCAACACTATGAAAAGTGAATACTTGTCGGATAACACGCAGAACTCAGACAACATACAAAAAAAGTGGGCCTCTTTCACGAGATCCTTAGCAAAGAAGACCGTTTATTTTAGTTTTGCATAGCGCGAGCATGCTATAGCGTGTGTGCCCTATGAAAAACTACAAAGTGTTATGTATACTCTTGAATAGGGCGTGCACGCTATAGGGTGTGCACCCTATGAAAAACAAGAAAAAGGGAGAGAGAGAGAGAGAGAGAGAGAGAGAGAGGGGTTGAAAGAGGGTAATAAGGGAAAATATAGAGGGTACAAAGGTGGAGAGAGAGAGAGAGAGAGAGAGAGAGAGAGAGAGAGAGAGAGAGAGAGAGAGAGAGAGAGTAGGAAGGTGGGAGAGAGCGTGTGTGTGTGTGTGTGTGTGTGTGTGTGAGAGAGAGAGAGAGGGGGTGAAAGACGGTAAGAAGGGAAAATATAGAGGATAGAAAGGTGTAGAGAGAGATTTTATGGGGGAGAGAGAGAGAGAGAGAGAGTGCTCTCTCTCTCTCTCTGACTATTTCTCATCACTATTTAAATAGATTATGACTTAAATAGGGCGAGAACACTATTGAAATCTATGACTTTCATAGGGCGCACGCCCTATGGAAGTTATAGATTTCAATAGTGCGCTCGCCCTATAGGGCGCATGCGCTTTGTAAGGCATTAGAATTTACCAATCTTAAGGCTTGGATTTGCCTTGGAGATCCAACCCAAAGGCTTGGACGATTGAAATAGGCCTGAGACGTGTTTTCCAGCAGACATACAAAAAAATGACATATTTTTTTGTGTGCTCCTCGTCAGGTTTACTCGTGGCTCAAGAATGTAAAAATCAGACGATGTGATATTGCAAATCTCTCTGTTAGCTATCTAAGCATATAATTTATTTTGAATTTTGATTATGTTGAGTTTTCAACTCTAATTTATTTTGTGTGTATGTCCGTTTTTTTTGTCAAAAACCAACATGTAGTATTTTGGGCATAGATTTTGGCCCGTTCATCGAATTTTGCAACAAGTTACATTTTTAGAAACTAGACTCCATTCTACACACTTTTTTAAAAAAAAAATTTTGATTTTCGATTAGTTTTAAATGATTTCTAGGGGGAGCGCACAAAAATTTTATGTTTTTAGGATGTGTGCACTTCGTAAATTCAACAAAAATTATACATTCATAAAAAATTACCAAAAAATTCTAGGATAAACTACGTGGTGTTAGCTAACTTCTCACTAGAGTGATTAAAAAAAAAAAGTTAACATTTTAGGGGAAGTACACCAGACGCTATGTTATGTTTTTTCACACAAACAAGACCACTTTTTGTGCTCCCCCTTTTTGAGGGCCTTAATATGCACTAGATTCAGAGTATTATAACTCTTATTTTTGTTGCATCTTAAAATTTTGAGTCTAATTATCTTCAATTTCTTGTTGAAGTTCAGAGTTTTCTGATTTAAGGAAAAAAGTGGCATCTTATACCTTATTTTTGGTCCCCCCATCTTTGTGCACTTACCCATAAGAGAGAGATACCGAAGATGAACAAAGATAATTTCTCTACATGACAAAGCAGGATGAAACTGTATCTATCGGGCATTGGAGATTCTACGCTGTACTATTTGGAAAATGATTTCATAACCACTACTGGTCCTCTGACTGTCAACCAGATGGAAGAAAGACAAGAGCATAATGCAATGATGATTGAGATTGCTTCTTCTCTATTAGATGTTGAATTTCAAGATATTAAGAACTATACAACTACAAAAGAAATGTGGCCTTCTTGTCTAGTGTTGTCCAATTCTTCACCCGAGCATCACCTAGATGTAATGAGTGTGAAGTGTTCTATGCATTCTCATGAGAGATGGGTGCTTGTGAACCTCATGAAACATGGGTCAAATTGGGATGGGTGTCCACTATTGTCAAATTTTGTGGTTAATCATGCTTGAGTTAGAATAAAATTGGGATGGGTGTCTAGTGTTGTCCAATGCTTCACTTGAGCATCACCTAGATGCAATGAGTGCTAAGTGTTCCATGCATTCTCATTAGAGATGCTCATGCTTGTGAGCCTCATGAAACAGGGGTCAATAAATTTGATTCATAAACTATAATATCATAAAATAATTTATTATTAAAATATATAAATATCTTATTTTAAAAATAATAATTTTGATTAAAACTTACAATTATTTATCTATATAAACATTTTAAAAATAAAAAAATAATATCAATAATTTTTTTTTATTTTATACATTTTAAAATAGCTTAATTGTATATTATATGAAAATATCCTTTAAATTTTCATATAATAAGCTTAATTATATATTATATGAAAATATCCTTTAAAATTTTCATATAATGACATTATTAAAAAAATTAATTTTCATATAATGACCTTATTAAAATTTCCATGTTATTATAAAAAAAATCATTAATATATTATTAAAGTTTTATAAGTGAGAAATATAAAAAAATTCACAATAGAAATTTTATAATAATATATGATAATTTTAATTATATCATAAAAATAATTATATTTATTAAAAAGTTACTATTATTTTATGGTTAAAAGTTAAATAACAACATTAATAAAATTATATATTATATATTAAGGAAATCAAGGAAACTAGAGGACCCTACTTTGATAATATAGAATTATTCGCTCATATATGGAAAGAAAGAAAGTTGTGTGGATGGAAGGGGATCAAGGATTGACCTCCTGGATTGAAGACTATGATGAAATTCTTCAGTGACTGTTCTTGGTTTTTTGATTCTCATGCTCTCGTAAACTGTTTTATTTGGTGATCTGCTCTTTTATGTACTTAATTTTTTTATCTGAATTTGGTGGATCGAGTTTCACCTCTCCGCTCCTCCTTTTTGTAATATCATTTTTTATCAATCGATATATAATTCAAAAATAAAAATTGAAACATATAAATATTAGTAAAAAATTACCATACAATTAATTATTAATATATTATATATATTTTTATTAATATGACCTATAAAATGAGATAAGAAATTTTTTTTAAAATGGAAAAAAAAACCATTTTTAAAACTAAAAAAATATGCCGATTTCATCTTAGTGTAAAAAGGTTGAACTTTAAAACTTCGTTTAAACAGTTTTTCAATGCTGCAGGGCATTCACTAATTAAAAACTGCAGGTTATTCCATTTCACCAGTCTGACTGGCACGGTGCTGGTATGCGTGGCATCCAGCCATATCGATAGCCGGTTGCATTGCGGAGTATGGATGGTATGCCGAAGGGGATGTATGAGAATTTGGGAGCCAGCTACCCAGCCGACAGATTCCCCCAATTCTTATGTCCATGACTCTATCACCATGGCATACCCATAAGCCTGTACTGCCATCCGTAGTCACGCTTGCCCAGCTTTTTAGTAAAAAGGAATTGAATGACGTGCAGTTAAGATTAGCCTGCAATATTACCCTGCGGTCCGTAACTAAGAAAAATGTGATAAATTTAAATATAAATTTTTCATTTCAATAAAACTCGGCCATATTTAAATGGAAACATTAAATTATATTTCTTTATAAATACTAATAGATTTGATTGTATTTTTTGTTCTAAGGTTTTTTTTGGTAATTACTATATGTAAAAAAGTCGGTGAAATGAGTTGAATTTTTTAATAAATTTTATAAATAAAATATTATAAAAAGTAGGTATACATAAATATTATTTTAATAGATTATATCTAAAAGTCTTAATTTATTTTTCTTTATATTATCTGTCTTGATAATTTTAAAATTTATAAAGAAAGTTTTTACTATTTTAAAGATAATATATTGTAATATTTTTATGCTTATATTTTATTTTTAAAAAAGTTTAAATCAAATAAATGAAAATTTGACAATATAAACTATTTTATTAAAATTAAATCATGAAAATTTGACAATATACTCTATTTTAAACATGATTCTATCAATAGAGTTTTATTTAAAAATGTCTCTTTATTGTGTTATAAACATATTCTATTTTAATTTGTTAATAATAATATTATTATTAAATTTTAAAAATTAGTTATTTTTTATTTAATTAATTATTAATATATTAGATTATTATTTGATATTTTTGAGACACATTTTCTAGTCTAAAATATATTTTAATACTAAATCAAATCATAATTTAATAAATATTTGTTTGAATTATTTTAGTATCATGATACGGATTTAATAAATATATGATGAACTTAAATATTAAAATCGAATTTAGTATTTTTTAGTTTTAATTGAGAAGCTATAAAAATTAGGTTGGATAAAATATTCTTTTAATTTTAAACATTTTAAATTTAAATTATAATTTATGAAATTAATTTAATATATTATACAAAATCATATTTAGAATATATTTATAAAATGAAAGAAGTCATAATATAAACAAGAGCTCTGTAGAGCTAGAGTCCTGCCTTATGGAAAAAGAGAAGCATGAAGCATTGCATAATGCTCTGAATATCTGCTTCCATCTTGTTCAACTTCATTTCATATGTTCTGGGTGTCCGCTGATTTACATGCATCTGTGCCTCCAGTTGAGATATTAGGGAAGGGCTCCTGTACCCATCTCTATAGTTTTTTTTATAAGCCTGGGAGCTTCTGAAGATGTGTAATTTACTACCCTTTCTGCAGTTGTATGTTTTAAACATCAAAGGGTGTATGTGCAATCTGTGGTTGCACATATGCAGCCTTAAAGGAAGAAATGTTAGCAAGGAATTGATTCTCTGTAAATGACCGATATTTGAATTTTCAGAACCATTTAAGTTGAGATTTCTTAACATCAAGAGGTTTCCAGCATTTAGGTATCCACCAACAAAGTCCACGCTCAGCGAGAAACTCCATGGAGCATGATTATAGTCCCTATAAAGAGGATTGTTTTAGTGATCATCCTTTTAATCATCCTTTGATTGTGTATAGTGGATGTATTTGCATAGTGTATATATTTGCACAAAAAATTTCACCCAATGGGAAAACATATCTACATGCAGATTTGTCCACAAGCATTACGGTGCCCCAGAACTCCACCAGAGTGTTATTAAGTGAATGGAAGAGATGATAATCAGTCAAGTGTTGTTCAATATGATGACATGTATTCTTGTCAAAAAAAGACTATTGGATAAAGCACATGGACTATTTTAAGCATTTAAAACACTTATATTAGAGATCTTAATCATTTAGCTACTTTAGAGGTCACATTTTATCAAACCATCATGCAAGCCAATTGTGAAATTTTATTGCAGACCTATAACTTCATTTCAGCAGTCCCAACTATTGTAATAACAATGCCAAATCAAGTTTTGGATCTATTCCAGTTGACAGGGCTAGTACTACATTTTCAATTCCAGATTAAAACCCCAAATGGATAAACTTGTTGTAATTTTCAATCTCATCAGCAAACAATAGTTTGAAATTTATTCAGTAATCACAGTGCTAATTGCTTTCATGTTTTATCTATCATTTCAAAATTTCATTTATGGTCTAAGGATAGAAAAAACAAAGCTACTATTTTATATAAGAGAAGACCTGCACTCAGCTAAGGATAGAAAAAACTCAGCTAACATGGCCAGGATATATATGGTCAGTCCTCTTATCCTTGACGAAAGAAACTTCCAGCATATTTCCATGTTCAGAAAATAGGGGATGCATCTGCAAAGAAAAGATAAACATTATTTCATTTAGTTAAATTTAATTACTATAATTTTAATAAAAAAAATGTCTCACATATTCAGCAAATAGAAATTGTTTTCGACAGAAAAATAAAAAATAATGTTTACCATAATGTTTTAGTATAAATTTATTACATTTTCAAATACAAAATCTATAAAGCTGAGTCACAACAATGGACATAGTACTCTAGAGATTTTGATTTCATCTCTTCCCATTCATCGTATCTTTCTAGCATTTTGAATGGCCAAACAAGACAAGAGATACCCCAGACAAGTTCATCCTTTCCCAAATTTAGTTAATACATACTTCACAATGTAAATGAAATTTAGTAAGAAACATACATCTTCTTCTATAACTGCTCTAGGCACAAACAAGTTCATCCTTTCCCAAATTTAGTTAATACATACTTCACAATGTAAGTGAAATTTAGTAAGAAACATTGTGACATATTTTATAGTTACTTCATATTTTCCTCTCTGGTCCCCTGGTAGGGCGTTACATTTGGTATCAGAGTGCGAGTTCTACACTGGACTATGTGGATAAAGTTCTGGTGTGAGGATGCTACTAGCAAGGTGTTTCATCATCTTGTCATATCCAGAGGGATTCGTAATGTCTGAAATTTTGGTATGTTGTGTTTTTATATGCTGTCACAGAAGATGTAAATAGGTTGAAATCTTATCTAGGTCTGGAAGGCGAGTTTGTCACGATAGGTTTTTGTATATATGCCATTCTAAGTTGAATAGGTGAAGCTGGTAGTGTCTGGTTTTAAGCTGTATCAGGTTGATGGAATTTGTAAAGAAAATTGGGGATTGTTAGAAAATCTCAAGGATCATCTTTTGTACCTCATATTATATTATATTAATAAAATCATCTTTTTACTGAGCTTAAAAAGAAGACATTTTAAATAACTTATTAGTATTATTATTTATAAAAAATTACAGTTATGCATACTAATTGACTTTTTAATTGTTTTATCATAAATAATATATTTTAATATTTATTTTTATTAATATTAACTTTCTCTATAATTTTGTTATTATATTATATTATAGATTGAAAATATGTATACATTTCTACTTTTTATATATTTTTGCATGAACAAACCCAAAATGAACCCAATCCCAAACTTAAATATGATTGAGCCTGCAAACCACACCCTCAAACTAGAAACAATAACTTAGTGCATTAGCATTACAGCCTTGCATGCTACTAAATCCTAATTACTCCTATGGCTTTTAAAATCACTTATGTGCGTTAACATAACAGCCTCAACCTAATAAGTCGAGTGCCAGATACATCTTCCAAAATTCATAAGTGTGTTTGAACAAAAGATAACCATTTCAATGTGCCAAAACATAAGTCTCAGATTTTTTCACTAGTACATTTGGGGGCAATTTGCGACGGCTATTGCGACGGCTATGTGTCGCAATAGCGACACCCATTGACGTCGTAGTTTTTTAGTCGCAAATTGCGACGTCTATGGGTAGCTGTCGCAATTGCGACGTCTATGGGTAGCCGTCGCAATTGCGACTCCCTCCCGTCGTAATCTCGCCCCTTCACCCATTCTAGGCCTCCGTCGCATTGCGACGGTAGGGCGTCGCCATTGCGACGGCTACCCATAGACGTCACAATTTGTGACTAAAAAACTACGACGTCTATTTGTAGCCGTCGCAATTGCGACTCCTTCCCGTCATAATGTCACCCCTTCACCCATTCTGGGCCTCCGTCGCATTGCGATGGTAGGGCGTCGCAATGGCGACGGCCCTCTGAAGCAATTGCGACGGGAGCCCGTCGCAATTGCGACGCCCGTGGGTAAATTAAAAAAAATAAATTATTTAATACATTGCTAATGAACCACATTAATGCTTTTTTCTTTCAACAAATGAGGACAGTCACTGTAAAGACAACATGATAATGTACACTCACTGTAAGCACACTCACTGTAAGGACAGTCACAAATGAGGACATCTCACAGTGACTGTCCCTTGTGTGATTGCCACTTGAATGTATTGCTATTCAGCCACATTAATGCTTTTCTTCTTCAACAAATGAGGATATTCACTGTAAAGACAACATGATAATGTACACTTACATCTCACAGTGACTGTCCCTTGTGTGATTGCCACTTGAATGTATTGCTATTCAGCCACATTAATGCTTTTCTTCTTCAACAAATGAGGATAGTCACTGTAAGTGTACATTATCATGTTGTCTTTACAGTGACTATCCTCATTTGTTGAAGAAGAAAAGCATTAATGTGGCTGAATAGCAATACATTCAAGTGGCAATCACACAAGGGACAGTCACTGTGAGATGTCCTCATTTGTGACTGTCCTTATAGTGAGTGTACATTATCATGTTGTCTTTACAGTGAGTGTACATTATCATGTTGTCTCAATCTATACATGAACGATAATACAAATATTGAATGCTTTATATTCTGTCATTCTATACATGTACGACGATTCAAATATCGAGTGCATTATATTATCTCAGTTTATACATGAACGATAAATTTCATTTGCAACTTGTATAGGAGGATCAGATGACACAGAAGACAAAGAATCTCAGGATGAGGTATGGGAGAAGGCTATATCAGAGGAAAAGCTAGGGCTTTGTTACTGTCCCTTGTGACAGTAACAAAATTTGATGAAAATAATTTTTGTTTCACTCAACTTTGACATTCACAACTTCCTCTTTTATTATAATAAGAAAAAATACAGTGACTTTAGAGAAAATAATGAAACTAATACAATTGCAATACGGTGGTATTTAGAACAAACAGAGCTTCACAACCATTAAAGAAGAAAAAAGCACATGCATATATCGAGTACTCCTCAATCAGAGAGATAGAGAAGAATTCAAAACATACCCAGACTGAACATGGCCATACCAAGACTAGCATCAGACAATATTCTTATTGACTGCTCTAGGATAGCTGGCATTTCAACTTTCCATCTGCAAAATAGATTATAAAAACATGAAAATATATCAAAGATGTTTGATATTGATACAAAACAACATAGATTCATTTCTTCGTACACCTGTATATCATAAAAATCCTTGCACACTTTGAAAAATTGTATTGCCTTTTACTTACTCAAAAGTAATTTACCTAAAGCAGTCATTTGATTAACATGGATCCTAATATTCACAAGTACATGGTCATGTGCTCCATCGCAGCATCTTATAGATTTAGATCTGTTCTCTGAAATAATTCAATGTTTTGTTTACAATCCACAAAAGAAATATTTTCCCTCGTCTACTTAATCCTAAACAAAAGGCCATATAGCAATATAGATAGAACTATATAACAAAAACCATAAACAATGGTAACCTTAGCAGCAACAAGAAATTGTTGCAAAAACTTTACCTTATCATACCCAGATTGTTGCTTTGCCTGGCAGAGGGAAATTTGATCAGTAAAATTGACCCAGAGTATGCTATCTCCATTGTCATGCTGGATAACAAAACACCAACTTTAATGGGCATGTACTGTCCCTTGTGTAATTGCCACTTGAATGCATTGCTATTGAACCACATTAATGCTTTTTTCCTTCAACAAATGAGGACAGTCACTGTAAAGACAACATGATAATGTACACTCACTGTAAGGATAGTCACAAATGAGGAAATCTCAGAGTGATTATCCCTTGTGTAATTGCCGCTTGAATACATTGCTATTGAACCACATTAATGCTTTTTTCCTTCAACAAATGAGGACAGTCACTGTAAAGACAACATGATAATGTACACTCACTGTAAGGATAGTCACAAATGAGGAAATCTCAGAGTGACTATCCCTTGTGTAATTGCCGCTTGAATACATTGCTAATGAACCACATTAATGCTTTTTTCCTTCAACAAATGAGGACAGTCACTATAAAGATAACATGATAATGTACACTCACTGTAAGGACAATCACAAATGAGGACATCTCACAGTGACTATCCCTTGTGTAATTGCCACTTGAATGTATTGCTATTCAGCCACATTAACGCTTTTCTTCTTCAACAAATGAGGATAGTCACTCTAAAGACAACATGATAATGTACACGGGCTGTAAGTGTACATTATCATGTTGTCTTTACAGTGACTGTCCTCCTTCAAGTGGAAATTACACAAGGGACAGTCACTGTAAAGACAACATGATAATGTAGAGAAACGTTGTCATTTGTATTTTCAACAGCGCCGAGAGAGATTCCCTCCGCGAAATCAGAGCTACAATTTCTGAGTACGTTGGGTTTATTTTTCTTTTGTCATTATTATGTAATCTGGTATTCAGCTGTTACAGAGCTAAAATACCCAAAAATGAGGACATATCTGTGTTGAATTTATTGTTAGTGGCTTTGGTTATTTAGAAGTTTAATTTTATTTGTTCATCTTTCAAGCACAAATGTTTTGTGGACCGTAACGTCTTCATTGTTTCGGGTATGCAATGAAACAGCCCTAACTTGTGACTACCTTCATGGTACTTGTGTACATTATCATGTTGTCTTTACAGTGACTGTCCTCATTCAAGTGGCAATTACAGAAGGGACAGTCACTGTGAGATGTCCTCATTTGTGACAAGGACAGTCACACATGAGGACATCTCACAGTGACTGTCCCTTGTGTAATTGCCACTTGAATGTATTGCTATTCAACCACATTTATGGGCCCGTTTGGACCACGGCACACAGTAGCATCTACAAAGAAGAATATCCTAGGTGTAACAAGTTGTAAGAATATACCAACAGTTCTAAGAAGTTCCCTAGCACATAGTAGCATCTACAGAGAAGAATATACAACATGAGGGCAGCCACTGTAAAGACAACATGATAATGTACACTCATTGTATGTGTACATTATCATGTTGTCTTTACAGTGACTGTCCTCATTCAAGTCGCAATTACAAAAGGAACAGTCACTGTGAGATGTCCTCATTTGTGACAAGGACAGTCACACATGAGGACATCTCACAGTGATTGTGATGCAGGGGCATCCCTCATGCAAACCAAAAACCATGTGATTGAAGAAAGACACCATGAAGCCAAGAAGTCATCCCATCCTATTGAAACAAGCACCTACTTTCCTAAGGTTACATCATATCACCATGGAGCCTTGTGTTGAAGGATTGATAGACTAAATGTTTTAAGATGTTTTCAATGGTTTAGTATTTAAGTTTTCTTGTTTGTAATAATGGTTAAAGGATTGATTAACATCTCCTTGTAACCCATCCACATGTTTGGACTATGACCCCTTGGTATTGTTATAAGCCTTGGGTATCAATTAGTCTTTGGATGTAATTTGATTGCTAGGTGTCTGTTAGGTGTTTTAGGAGTTTTGGAAGATTAATAAAGGTCTAAAACTATTCAAAACACATTTTAGCCTTTCTCGGCAAGAATGTTTGCAAAATTGTTAACAATATGTAATGCAACTTTTAAAAGTTGCTTCAAAAGTTGTTATTTGTTGTATTGAACGGACATAACCATCTAGATGGTTAAGAAACTATCCACAGAGCCTTTTTAGGCTTCCAATGGTCAAAAGAATGGCAGAGGAGACTTGGAGAACCATTTTGCTTTCAAAATTTAATAAATAACCCTGTTTTAGAGCATTTCCTGTGCAAAAACTAACTCTGTACGGATGTACGGATGATGGTTTCAAGTAATGGATTTCTATAGGTTAATGTTTAAACTCTGCAAAGTAATGAATTTGAAGGTTTCAAGGATCACACAACAACTTATGGACTCAATCCCATTCAATAACAAATTTCCTTTTAGGGACAAGTTCCCTGATTTTCTATCAAAAGAGACTTTTAAGGTTCTAGATCTTACTTCCTGTAGCAAAACTTAGAAACCCCTTAGATATCATCTAAATAACAAGAATCATGCATTGGTTGTGATCTAAACAACCCAAGACATCAAAATAACAAACTAACCTAGTGACCCTAGTAGGTCTCCCAAACTTGCTTTGCAGCCATAACTCTGCAACTTGCCAAAGGACTCTAAGAAGTTATATATTTTTTGAGTACCCTTTCAAGATTTCTAACAAACCACCAACTCCCAAACCCTGACTCCACTCCAGCATATCAATGTCTTCATTGAGTCCGCAGACCTAATGCATGCTTTTAGGTGTGGGTTCCAAAACAAAGCATTGAAAATGGGTGTATGAAACCAAGATCAGAGTTTGGAGTGTTCTCCTAATCCAGATAAACAAGAATGCACAAATTTTCAAATCCTCAATACGATGCAAGCTTCTTATTTTAATCTGATTACCATCTTCCCAGCCAAAAACATGGTAGTTTTTGATCTAGGGCTCGCTCTCAACAAATGCAGATGCAACCCCCTGCTAGGCAAAGCAACAATCTGGGTATGATAAGGTGAAATTTTGTAGTCCTTTTGGGTATGATAACAATTCCAGTTTCCAATAAGATGGTTCATTTTTATAATCTAGCTTCAATTTCTCTTGTGAAAATCTTTTTTTCATTTTATGGGTGGTAAAATATAATTATTATGCTAGAGGTGTGTACTTATGGATGATAATGAAACAAAATGATGAAACAACATTATAATGTACACAAGTACCGTGAAGGTAGTCGCAAGTTAGGGCTGTTTCATTGCATACCCGAAACAATGAAGACGTTACGGTCCACAAAATGTTTGTGCTTGAAAGATGAATAAATAAAATTAAACTTCTAAATAACCAAAGCCGCTAACAATAAATTCAACACATATATGTCCTCATTTCTGGGTATTTTAGCTCTGCAACAACTGAATACCAGATTGCATAATAATGACAAAAGAAAAATAAACCCAACGTACTCAGAAATTGTAGCTGTGATTTCGCGGAGGGAATCTCTCTCGACGCTGTTGAAAATACAAATGACAACGTTTCCCTACATTATC
>BSBK01011511.1:55000-142060 GCA_027943335.1 Chamaecyparis obtusa | reverse complement strand
TATATATATATATAAATGAAAACTGATATCAAGATCCTCAGATTGAATCTACTTAAATCAAAGCTATCTAGATCTCAAGAAAGGTTTGAAATTAAAAACCGAAGCAGAAATAACAGTAGACCATATTAGAGAATTGAAATCTATATCTATGAATTTAAATTCAGACCTTAAGTTGTGAGATCATTGCTATGGAGATAAGAAACCCAAATTAACAGAAAAGATACATTACTATGCTAGAATAAACTAGCATATACTTGTCCCTATGAAAATAGGATCAGAATATCTGAGAAAAGGAAATTTACACATTAAAACTAAGACTAATGTCTTTGCTAAATACATACACTATCTCACAAACTAGATTGTCAAATAGAAATAAAATCTGAAAGGAGACTTATAACCTTAATTAGGCTCAGCTCAACCCTTAAGTATCATGAACTACCCTAATTTAAGCAATGCCCACCCTCTATATGCTAGCACAAAAATAACTTGTAACAATGAATAAAGTTACAGATTAGGAAAAAAAGGGGGAAAGTCTTCACCTATCTCAAGAATTTGTTTTGGTTTAAGAGAAAAGTTTAGACAATTCTAAAATAGGAAATAGAAGGGTTAAAACTAAGATAACAACTACTAAAACATTCATTGAGCTCAAAGGAAAAAAAGAAGAAAATACTAAGGCTAAATTTATATTGCTTGAACAATCTCCCCATCAAGCTTCAAAGAAACAAAGTACGTGAAAGAGATTAAAATAGAGGACAAGACAAAGATTCACATGGTAATTTCTAATCTGAAGTCGATGTATATCCACTATATACAGACTTCAAGATTAGAGATTTCCATGGAAACCTTGCCTACAGCTAACTTGAAGCCTACATAACTAAAAGGAAATATAAGATTATAAAAGGAAGCTAAAGAAATGATTCCTATAAAAACCCTACCATTTGCCTTATTATTGAACAGAACATATGTTAGGATTAACAAGGTAGAAATAACAATTACATGCAAATATAACTAATATCAGAAAACAATAAACCACACAAAAGAGAACACAAGACACAAAGATTTAACATGGTTCATTCAATCCCTGGGCTTTGTCCACCAACAACGAGTCCAATATTTTTATTATCCAGTGATTACAACCTGATTACAATCCGTAATCCCTTTACAGCTCAATTCTACCGCAAGTACTAAAATCATACATTATGAAATCCCTAACCCTAAGCCATATTATACAATATTTTGCTGCTTTAGGGTTATAATGAGTTACAATATGTCAGCCCCAAAATAACCAAAAATATGTCGCCTCAAAAAAAATTTGAACCCCAGCAAGGTCGGGAGGAAAAGTGTACAGTTTTTTCCTAGATAGTACTTTCCTGATCAGTCACCACAAGCTAACAATCTCCCACTTGGTGACTGATTAGTATCCACACTAAAAAAAACCTCCCACTTGGAGACTGATCCTATAGCAATACCGCTATCGTATGAGGCTCCCACTGGATCGAACCACCTTGGACTCAGCTGTTCCTTTATTATGTTCAGTCTAGAAGATCAACTGAAGCTGAACATGAGTTCAACTTCTCCCTTGTTACTGCCTTTGTAAACATATATGCTAGATTATCATCTATATGAATATTTTCTAGCTTTAAATTCCCATCATCCAAAACTGACCGAATGAAATGATACAGCAACTATATGTGTTTTATCTTTGAGTGCAAAGCAGAATTCTTCACAAGATGAATGGCACTTTGGCTATCTATATGCACAAAATTATCCTTTTGTGGATGTCCCAATTCTTCCATGAGGAATTGAAGCCATATCAGCTCCTTGGCTGCCTCTATAGTAGCAACATAATTTGCCTCTGTAGTGGATAAAACAACCACCTTTTGTAGTCGATAAATCAAACTCACAGCTATCCCACCAATAGTAAATACATAACCTATAGTACTTTGCATGCTATCTATATCTCCTACCAAATCTGAGTCAACATAGCCTTGTACAGTAGTAGTAGAACCCCCAAAGTGTAAACACTTACTCGATGTACCTCTCAAATATTTGAGAATCCATTTGATTGCATTCCAATGCTCAATACTAGGGTTACTCATATATCGGCTAATGACTCCCACTGCGTGTGCAATATCTAGCCTAGTACATACCATAGCATACATTAAGCTCCCTATAGCTGAAGCATAAGGTACCTTAGACATTTTTGCCTCTTTTTCTGATGTCTTAGGACACATCTCCTTAGTCAATTTCAAATGACTAGGCAAAGGTGTGCTAACAGCTTTGGCATTCTCCATAGAGAAATGTTGCAACACCTTCTCAATATAATCAACCTAAGATAGAGACAACTTCCTATTTTTCCTATCTCTATAGATTTTCATACCAAGGATTTGTTTGTCTGCCCCCAAATCCTTCATAGCAAATGAATGTGCTAACTATTGTTTCAACCCCTTAATGTGATCCATGTTAGACCCAGCTACAAGCATATCATCAAAATATAAACATAAAATAATGTAGCTGTCATCATCCAACCTCTTAAAATAAACACAATGGTCAAAATGACACCAACTACATCCATGCTCATTCATAAAAGTGTCAAATTTAATATACCATTTCCAAGGTGCTTGCTTCAAGCCATATAAACTTTTCTGCAATTTGCACACCAAATTCTCCTTACCGTTGACCTCAAATCCTTGTGGCTGGACCATATCTATTTCTTCATCCAAATCACCATGAAGAAAAGCTATTTTAACATCAAGCTTCTCTAAATGAAAATATTTAGTAGCCACAATACTTCAAATAGTATGGATAGAAGTCATTTTAACAACTGGATAAAATATCTCATCAAAATCAATACCCTTTTTCTGTGCAAATCCTTTTACAACTAACCTGGCTTTAAATCTTTTCTTACCTCCATCCTCTTCTTTCAACCTGTAAACCCATTTATTTTGCAAAGCCCTTTTACCTTTGGGTAACTTTCATAAATCCCAAGTTTGATTTTTCAGCAAGGAGTCTGTTGGTACTCAAAAAGTACAACATGGGTTTTTGAGCACCTTGTTAAATTTTGCATGGTGACCCCTTTGAGGTGCTTGTGTGCCTATCTTCTCGGATGATATTCTGTGGTTCTCCATGCATGTCAAGTGTTCATCACCCTTGTTTTATCATTAGAAGACATCCCAGGTCATTAACTTTGAGTTTTGAGTCATTCGGTGATGTTTCTTTTCGAGCACTTGTCTAAATTTGCATTTGTGCCTAAGTGTCAATTTGTTGTAGCAGGCCCTATTTGCAGTTGAATATCTTTTATCCTATGATTGGTCATGACATGCTAGTTGTGGTATCATACTGTAGGCATGGGAGTAAGTCATCCTGTCAATTTTCAGTCTCCCATGTACCCATTTGACCTATTTGCTAGGCTCATTCCATTTGCAATTTGCTAAAAACTGACTGAATGTGCACTGTCTAGTTTCATAAGTGCCCTACTTTATGGCTTTGTATTTTGTGCCCTGTTTGAGGTCTAGCATAATTGAATGTAGTTCAGTATTGTAGACCTAGATGACTAAGTGCTTGGTGATTTTCAAGTCTCTACCAATCCATTTGACCACTTTTCTGGGTCAATTCCAAAATTGACTTATGCATATTTCACTGTTTTTGATCCTAAATTTTATTGACAAGCTAACTTTGCTAATTAATTGTGATTGGTCATGAGATCTTCGGAGCGGATTGATTTTGGATTCATTTTCCTCGCATTTGTGTGAATCAATGCCTAGGTTACCGATTCTTGAAAGTTTCAATGGGTCAGTTTTCAATGCTAGTTTAGGGGGCAATTTTAGTAATTCTGGTAGTGTGCACAGGCAGTGTTTCTCATTGGCCATGTTTGATCATGAATATCTTTTGGCTCCAGTCTCTTCATGGGGTTCCTTTGGCGAACGTACTGTCATGTTGGGGGTCCTTTGATATTCAGAATACGAGGATCCATCTTTTCCATTTAAGGTTGATTTTAACACATTTGGTGTATCTGTAAATGGTTTGTCTTGAGCTGTTTATAGTTATGTGTTAGGGTCTGTATCTTATTTGGTCTTCTCATCAGGGTGAATTATCAATGTTTTAAGAAAAGAAATAGAAAGGCTTTATTATTTCTAGTATAGGACTTTAGGGGTTAAGCTGCTTTAAAGTAGTTTGGAGTTGTCACCTCTCTAAGGTTTGCCTTGAGATTGTTGTTAGGTTTTACTCCTTGAACTTGTTGTGCAATTGAGCTTTCATTTTCAACATTCCTATATAGATCATAAGACTGCAAGGTGTTGAGAAATTCAAACTATGGATCTTTATACTATTGCAATGGCATCCACCGTACTAGCATTAATAAGCATTGCAAAATCGTACTGTACCGAATCAGAGAGTAGCCTACCTATAAATTGGCCTGTATTAGGCATGATGCTATCCCTGCTATGGAACATACCCAATATCTATGACTATGTAGCCAAAGTAGTCATAGAAAATGGTGGCACCTTCAAATTTAGTGGTCTTTGGATGACAAGGGGTCTCTTTGAAGTAATCACTTCAAGTCCTCCTAATTTAGAGCATGTTCTGAAGAATGAGTTCTCTAACTTCCCTAGGGGTCCCTTTTTTAAGGGTGTTTTCTTTGGAGTGTTTGGTGATGGTTTGTTCACAACAAACAATGACTTATGGAAGAGACAAAGAAAAGCAGTGGGACTGGCTATGAGCAGCATCAGTTTTAGAGACTGAAATATAACTCTGTTGCAAAAGTTACTGCAGGAAAAAGTCATACTAGTTCTTGAAGAAGCAAAAGATAGAAAATCATTGTTAGATCTGCAAGATATATTCCTTAGATTCAATTTTGATATCATATGTATTAATGTAATGGGTAAAGACCCAAGATGTTTAACCTCTGGTCCTCTTCTTGATGTTCCATTTTCCATGACCTTTGATGAAGCTGTAGAAGCTTGTACTAGAGTTTTATGAGATATTTGAATGTGGGTTCTGAGAAAAGGCTAAGAAGAGCTCAAGCAGTGATATGTGATTTTGTATCAGAGATGGTGAAGTGTAAAGTTGAGGAGCTCAAATAAAAAAGAGGAGTACAACATGGTGACATTTTCTCAACTTTTATCAATATGGAGAAAGAAGGGCATTCCCCTTCTGAAAAAATGCTGCAAGATTTATTTATGACTATATTACTTGCTGGTAGAGATGCTTCTGCTGAAGCACTTTCCTGGTTCTTCTAGCTTTTGTCCATGCACCCAAATGTAGAGAAAAAGATAATCTCTGGAATAAACTAGATACTAAAGTCAAAACATATGAATAACAAAAACAATAAGTCTTGGGCCAGCATTAATATGAATAATGCCAGCAGGGCCATCATAGAAGGAGGCTAGCATTAAACAATGAATGGAGATTGGCGCAATCAACTTGGGGGGTGCTGGCGCCAAGTGTTTTGAACCATGCTAGTGTAGGAGCAATGAGAAATGGTGCTAGCACAAATGAATGGACCCTGGGAAAATTTATGAGGATGGCATTTGAAATAAATAACTGGTTATTAGAGGAGGCTTACACATTAGCAATTAAGCTATCTTGGGTGAATTTGTTTGGAGGCTACAGTCATTAATAGATGTCTTGCGTGAGCACTAATGGATAGGGCACTATAGAAGGAGGCTCACGCGCATTTGAAGGGTGTGAGCAACAAATATACAAGGCAGCCCACACACCAACCTTAGGTAGCTGCCAGCCAGCATAAAGGGACTCACACACCATTGTGTGGGTGCATGAAGTTCATAAGTAAGGTGCGCACCATTTGCAAGTTGTCTCACATTCTCAAATGACCCATGCATGAATAAATCTGGATGTTGTGCATGCATAGTGAAGGCAGCACACATTTTTCTAATTGCCTACACATCAAAGGGTCGTGCAATTACAGAGATGAGACTCACGTGAGGTTTGAGGGCTCTGCCCAACCCATAAATGGATGGCACATCAAATGAAGGGCCACACACTTGTAGTCAATATGTGAATGCCAGTGATGGCCATGTGCAAGTTTAAGAAGATGAGTTCATGATAGAGAAAAGTGGGCAACCAGATGGAGAGTAGACCATGGGCATTTTAATAGAGAAGCCAGTGCATGATGGATGGAGAGCTCACATAGTGTTTTGATGGCCAATGTAAACAGGAACTAGAAACTAACTTGGAGGCTTCATTAATATGAAAGATCACACAAAAATTGAAACTTGGAAGTCCTTTCATTTCAAGTTTGAGAAAGGATAGCTTGCACAGGAGACAAAGGGAGGTTCACGACGAATGGTATGAGCTGCATACAAAAAAGAAAAGTAAATGAACTGTGCATTGTGCTTTACAGTATATCCCACATGCATGGTGTTTGGCTCTTTCATGATGTTTATAACCTATAGTACTAACTATGCATTGTAAGTTGGAATGATGGAGGCTCTTGGTGGGCCCTCTTGCCTGGAGGAATGTAATATGCAGAAGGCCCCACTAATTTTGGGCTAAATGTGTAGAGAACTTTAAAAATATCAAAGCCATTAATCCCACATGCACACGAAAAAGGGTATTTAAGTTGTTTAAATACAAGTCCCCACACATACACTATAAGTTGAAATAGAGGAAGCTATGCACGCGACCCCCTATGTGCAACCACCTCAGTTTTCATGCTGGTGGGCCCAGGAAACAAATTTTGTATTAGTAGATGCATGCGCTGAGGTGGCAGGGGTGACACATGTCAAGTGCTCGTGCATTCGCGGGATGAGGCCGATAGTCAATGAAACTTCATGTGATTTGGAATTAGAGGTTTTTTTAACTGCTAGTCACGAGGTCGCTAAATGCTAGTGGTTAGGGGCTGGCCATTCCATGAATTGGAGATAACTCATTCACCAGTTCACCGAGTTGTGATGGTTTAGCCCTAGTCTTTCCGCGATCATGCGAGCCTTGGTCACCAGTTCGCCAAATAGCTAGCGATTTAGCAGAAATATCTCGCGATTATGAGATAAGGCTTTCGCTAGGTCACTAGAAAACTTACGGTTTAGCAGAAACATTCTGCGATCATGAGATTAGCATAGTTGCTAGTTCGCTAAGTTGTGACAGTCAAGGCAGATTCATTCCATGAATTGAAGAATACATGCAGTCACCCATTCTCCAAGTCAGGTGGGTTAGTCTAATGTCAAATCTGAGTATCAAATGACATGTTGACAAGTGGCAGATCTTGGTGCATTCTGTGGCAAAAAAATTACAGAGTAATATAAAATGATAAATTTAAAATGCAGAGAAGATTTAAGAAATTGATATAGTCTGACTATATGGAGAATATTCAAAAATTTAAAATGACAAGCTGCTCATGGAAAACTGTCCTGGGAGTTCATTTTTTGCCATAATATATGTGTTATATGTTTCTGGAAAGGTCTCAGAATGAGGAATCCGATGGCAGTGACATTTTTTAGTTTCAGTGATGTGTGTAAGAGCAGTTCAAGTTTGAAATCTGAAGATCAGAATCAGATATGAGATTAGCTTGGGAATCAGTTATAGGGAGATGAGGGATGTTGAAGATATTTTTAGGCCAAGGATAGACAATTGTCAGTGGGTTTTTGAACTGACTGAATTTGCTATATCTCTGTTTTCTTCTCAATTGTAAGAGGATGTTGAAATTTATGCTACAGGGCAGCTTTTAGGCTTTATGTCTTATTTTTGTATTCATAGTTTGAGAATGTATAGTCATAGATAAATTTTAATGAAAACAACAGAATCCCAATTCAGTTTGTGTTTGATGTCTTTGTATTCATGATCTTAATTCTTGTGTATTGACCTGTAAGGCATGTCAGTATACCAGTTACAAGGTATCTATGGGTTTGAGTTTGAGTTTTCCTCAAGGAGGGAGTAAGTCTTGACTTCGAATTCTGAGAATTCTAGATTTGTATACAAATTTGATGTCTAGGAACTAGAGTGAAAGGAGTGATCTGCAAGGTATTTCACTTGGTTTCTTTGAGTTTGATTTTAAGGTTTTCTAGGAACATACATTTGTATGACTCTGTTGCCTAATGAATAAGGCACCGGTCCTAGTTTTCTTTGCAGTTTTCATCATCAACCATTAAAATCAAATTCATCTTTACTTTCCTGTTATTATGAATATCCATGTCTAATTGTATTCAGGAAGTATAATTCATTTTAGTGATTCCTTGAAGAGAGAATCAATGGGTTAGCCTGCCTGAGCTCAAAGCTTGAAGAGAAGAAGGAGTTTATCCTTATTATCACCTTGGCCATTTTTCTATTTCTTAGCAGATCATACAGGTGGGATCCTGTATAAGACTAGTTGAGTTGAACTCCCATGTTTTATAAGTCTGAGAACTATCCATCGATTTTCATGTCTGCATAAAAGATTCTAGTGAGTAAGTGTTTATGTATGCAGATCTTATCATGTTTTAGGTGTACCCACCTGAGTGTGTGGAACTTGAAGCAGAAGGAGGATCAAATCCTCATTAATTAGTCTTTCCTTGCCCCTCAGTTTGCATGAACAAGTGGATTTGTGTTGCTAGAAAAAGATCATTAGGTCTGGTTTTCATAGTTCTCTTTTAGAGTTGAGGGATACAAGAAAAATGGCTAACAAATTGGTGAATCTACTAGGGAAAAGATAAATGACAACAAGTTTAAGATGATCAATTCTTTGCTTGGCTAAATCATCCTAGGGTTTGGTCCAATTTGACCATAGAGTCAAGTTATTTTCAAATATTGTTATATCTTCTCACTGAATGTGAGTGGCGACTCTGGTTCTTTGTCTGATCAGTGTAATTAAAATATTGATATATCTATGATCCTGACCAACAGTCAATATTATGTTATGGTTGTGTTGTCTTTGTTGGTTTTGAAGATGGTTCCGATTTGAGGAAATCTCTCAGCTGGTTCCAGATTTGCTCCTTTGCAAAGAGGTGGCGACTCTACAAATATTTGAAAGGTGATTTGAAGGAGACTTTAAATTAGGATTTTACAAACAGCAGCAACATTTCCAGGTAATCCTATTTTTTATCAAAGCAAAAAGTCCCTTAATAAGTGAATCAATCACTAGAAAAGGGAAAAATAATTTCAAAAGTTTGTCATACATTCTAGTTGGAGTTTCAGTTTCAAGGAATCATAAGTATGCTATGATTTTGTGAAGATAATGGTTGCGTAAAGTTAGATAGAAATCTCTATGACAAAATATGATGTGTTGATCAAATAAGTGGTTAAAATGGAAATTCCAGCATTCATGGAGCAAGATATGTTTTCTAAATATGAAGTTTATGAGCAAGATCTTGGAAATGCTAATATAGAAAAAGATTCTACATCAAGTTGGCAAAGAGTCCAAGAGAAAGCTCTATTGATTTTGAGAAAAATGGTAGGAGGGAGGAAAGAAGAGTTAGCATATTCATTTTATAAAAGGTTTTCTAGTACAGTTGATAAGCTTATAATGGATATTGATTTCCTAGAATTAGAATGGGTGCAATTATTTGTAGAGCTTTGCGTGCCAGAATCTAGTGATTGGTCAGCTTATGGTATAGAAGAAACAACTAAATCTGTTAGAAGATGGATAGATGAATTTGAAAATGCTGAATCTAAACTTAGTTGTGCTGATGCTGAGTCTACTTGTGCTAGTAGTGTTGACTATAATGTTGAAAATGAGGTCTATGAACAACAAGACAATGAGGAAGAATCTATAATTGGAAATGATTCCTTTGAGTTTATAGAGTTACCTAATTTTCAGCATGTAAATGATGATTTCTTGTTTCAACTTGAAAGTGACTCATGTGAATAGCAAGAGCTTGAATATGGTGTGGATGAAAGTGGTAGTGAGTCATTTGCACAAAATAATATAAATCAAGAAGTCTTGTCTTTTGTTTCCTGCAAGGAAGATGTATTCAGCATTGACCAAGAGATCAAGAGAAATGGACAAGAAGTTCAATGCCCGCTAAGTAGTGAGCAAATTTTAGAACTCCTAGATGCTGATTTTTAGAGGTATGCACACACATTTGATTCTAAAGTTTCATGCCCGGCTGAAATATGTTTTGATAAAGAGAGTACAAGCGGGGGCATCAAATGTGAGAGATATGATGAGTTCCTTTCTCCTATTTTTGAAGTTCATGACATGCAAGTTATGAGTACATATGATTATGATGAATTAGCTACTAAAATGGATGATGAGTATGAAGATGTATGTGCTGCTACAGATTCAGATTTTCATGAGTATAATGTCATTGATTCTTATATATGCCATGATGCTAAAGAAGAGGATAAATCTGAATGCGTATTTTCAGATTTACAAGTAAATGATGAACCATTATTTGACAATGTTTTCCCATGTTTATAAGACTCTGATAGGAGTTATGATCAACAAGATTTCTCTGATTTTGTGCAGTTAGATTTTTGTTTAGAGGCATTCTTTTTTAGTTTGCAAATTGATGTAAAAGAAGCCTATCCTATGGTGCAAACTAATGTTCAGAATGTGGACGTTTCCTGCCATGAGAGTGAGCTGGAATGTTTCTTTTTCCAGCAAGTCAGCAATAGGGAAGGGTGTGATGACGTGATGTCACATAATGATCAGTGTTCACAATATTTCGGTGACTGTGTTTTGCCAAGTGAAGATGAGTTTTCTGATTGTCTTTTGTTTGATGTGTTAAAGGTGAATGGCAGTGTTTTTGATCAAGCACATGGAAACAATAATTTATGTTTGCCTCCATTGTATGGAGATGAGAATCATTTATTTGACAGAGGTAAGGACTGATTTCAGTATGATGGCTTTGGGCCTTTGTAAATAAGCTTCATTTTTATATAGTTTCTTTTTTCCCTTCAGTTGCGTGTCATCCTTGCTTTCAATAAAGGGTTCTAGTTTTTCAGTAAGAGAAAGGATTCCCAGTTTGAGAAGAGAGAGAAAATAAAAGTGAAAAGTTTGATTTCAAGTTTGTGTGGTTTTCTTATTCCTGAGATTCTGTGGTTCTTTGCATGCCCGCATGGGGCACGCGACCAAAAATAGAGCCACTGTTGGTACTCAAAAAGTACAACATGGGTTTTTGAGCACCTTGTTAAATTTTGCATGCTGACCCCTTTGAGGTGCTTGTGTGCCTATCTTCTTGGATGAATTTTTGTGGTTCTCCATGCATGTCAAGTGTTCATCACCCTTTTTTTATCATTAGAAGAGATCCCAGGTCATTAACTTTGAGTTTTGAGTCATTCGGTGATGTTTTGTTTCAAGCACTTGTCTAAATCTACATTTGTGCCTAAGTGTCAATTTGTTGTAGCAAGCCCTGTTTGCAGCTGAATATCTTTTGTCCTGTGATTGGTCATGACATGCCGGTTGTGGTATCATACCATAGGCATGGGAGTGAGTCATCCTATCAATTTTTAGTCTCCCATGTACCCATTTGACCTATTTGCTAGGCTCATTCCATTTGCAATTTGTTAACTACTAACTGAATGTGCACTGTCTAGTTTCATAAGTGCCCTACTTTGTGGCTTTGTATTTTGTGCCCTGTTTGAGGTCTGGAATAATTGAATGTGGTTTAGTATTGTAGACTTGGAGGACTAAGTGCTTGGTGATTTTCAAGTCTCTACCAATCCATTTGACCACTTTTTCGGGCCAATTCCAAAACTGACCTATGCATATTTCACTATTTTTTATCCTAAATTTTATTGATAGGCTGTCTTTGCTAATTAATTGTGATTGGTCATGAGATCTTCAGAGTGGACTGATTTTGGATTCATTTTCCTCGCATTTGGGTGAATCAATGCCCAGGTTACCAGTTCTTGAAAGTTTCAATGGGTCAGTTTTCAAGGCTAGTTCAGGGGGCAATTTTAGTAATTCTGGCAGTGTGCACAGGCAATGTTTCTAATTGGCCATGTTTGATCATGAATATCTTTTGGCTCGGGTCTCTTCATGGGGTTTCCTTTGGCTAGCGTACTGTCATGTTGGGGGTCCTTTCATATTCAGAATACGAGGATCCATCTTTTCCATTTAAGGTTGATTTCAACACCTTTGGTGTATTTGTAAATGGTTTGTCTTGAGCTATTTTTAGTTATGTGTTAGGGTCTGTATCTTATTTGGTCTTCTCATCAAGGTGAATTATCAATGTTTTAAGAAAAGAAACAGAAAGGCTTTATTATTTCTAGTATAGGACTTTAGGGGTTAAGCTGCTTTAAAGTAGTTTGGAGTTGTCACCTCTCTAAGGTTTGCCTTGAGATTGTTGTTAGGTTTTACTCCTTGAACTTGTTGTGCAATTGAGCTTTCATTTTCAACATTCCTATATAGATCATAAGACTGCAAGGTGTTGAGAAATTCAAACTATGGATCTTTACACTATTGCAGTGGCATCCATTGTAATAGCATTAATAAACATTACAAAATGGTACTATACCAAATCAGAGAGTAGCCTACCTATAAATTGGCCTGTATTAGGCATGATGCTATCCTTGCTATGGAACATACCCAATATCTATGACTATGCAGCCAAAGTACTCATAGAAAATGGTGGCACCTTCAAATTTAGTGGTCCTTAGATGACAAGGGGTCTCTTTGAAGTAATCACTTCAAGTCCTCCTAATTTAGAGCATGTTCTGAAGAATGAGTTCTCTAACTTCCCTAGGGGTCCCTTTTTTAAGGGTGTTTTCTTTGGAGTGTTTGGTGATGGTTTGTTCATAGCAGACAATGACTTATGGAAGAGACAGAGAAAAGTAGCGGGACTGGCTATGAGCAGCATCAATTTTAGAGACTGAAATATAACTCTGTTGCAAAAGTTATTGTAGGAAAAAGTCATACCAATTCTTGAAGAAGCAAAAGATAGAAAATCATTGTTAGATCTGCAAGATATATTCCTTAGATTCAATTTTGATATCATATGTATTAATGTAATGGGTAAAGACCCAAGATGTTTAACCTTTGGTCCTCTTCTTGATGTTCCATTTTCCATGACATTTGATGAAGCTGTAGAAGCTTGTACTAGAGTTTTATGAGATATTTGAATGTGGGTTCTAAGAAAAGGCTGAGAAGAGCTCAAGCAGTGATATGTGATTTTGTATCAGAGATGGTGAAGTGTAAAGTTGAGGATCTCAAATAAAAAAGAGGAGTACAACATGGTGACATTTTCTCAACTTTTATCAATATGGAGAAAGAAGAAGGGCGTTCCCCTTCTAAAAAAATGCTACAACATTTATTTATGACTATATTACTTGCTGGTAGAGATGCTTCTACTGAAGCACTTTCCTGGTTCTTCTGGCTTTTGTCCATGCACCCAAATGTAGAGAAAAAGATAATCTCTAGAATAAACTAGATAATGAAGTCAAAACATATGAATAACAAAAACAATAAGTCTTGGGCCAGCATTAATATGAATAATGCCAGCAGGGCCATCATAGAAGGAGGCTAGCGTTAAAGAATGAATGGAGACTGGCGCAATAAACTTGGGGGGTGCTAGCGCTAAGTGTTTTGAACCATGCCAACACAGGAGCAATGAGAAATGGTGCTAGCGTAAATGAATGGACCCTACGCAAATTTATGAGGATGGCATTTGAAATAAATAACTCGTTATTAGAGGAGGCTTACACATTAGTAATCAAGCTATCTTGCGTGAATTTGTTTGGAGGCTATAGTCATTAATAGATGTCTTGTGCAAGCACTAATGGATAGGGCACTATAGAAGGAGGCTCACGCGCATTTGAAGGGTGTGAGAAACAAATATACAAGGCAGCCCACACACCAATCTTAGGTAGCTTCCAGCCAGCATAAAGGGACTCACGCACCATTGTGTGGGTGCGTGAAGTTCATAAGTAAGGTGCGCACCATTTGCAAGATGTCTCACATTCTCAAATGACCCATGCATGAATAAATATGGATGTTGTGCGTGCATAGTGAAGGTAGCACACATTTTTCTAATTGCCTACACATCAAAGGGTTGTGCAAGTATAGAGATGAGACTCATGTGAGGTTTGAGGGCTCTACCCAGCCCATAAATGGTTGGCACATTAAATGAAGGGCCACACACTTGTAGTCAATATGTGAATGCCAGTGATGGCCATGTGAAAGTTTAAGAAGATGAGTTCACGTTAGAGAAATGTGGGAAACCAGATGGAGAGTAGACTGCAGGAATTTTAATAGAGAAGCCAGCACATGATGGATGGAGAGCTCACACAGTGATTTGATGGCCAATGCAAACAGGAACTAGAAACTAACTTGGAGGCTTCATTAATATGAAAGATCATGCAAAAATTGAAACTTGGAAGTCCTTTCATTTCAAGTTTGAGAAAGGATAGCTTGCATAGGAGACAAAGGGAGGTTCACGACCAATGGTATGAGCTACATACAAAAAAGAAAAGTAAATGAACTGTGCATCATGCTTTATAGTATATCCCACATGGTGTTAGAAAGTAAAGATCCCCAAGATAACTAAGAGGGGGGGGGTGAATTAGTTATTTGATAATTTATCCATTAAACAACTTTAAACAATATAATCAATGTACTGATCAACCATAGAAAGATAATCATACACAATTGCACAATAACACAAGATATGTTAACTAGGGAACCTCTTGAAAAGAGTAAACCCTGGTGGGAATGATGCCCACAAAATGATGCACTAATATGAAAGTTCCTTGTTAGAGGATGGACCCTGTTAGGAGTCTTATGAAATACATTCAGTACATATAAATCCCTGTTAGGAGATTTTGAATCCCTGTTAAAAGATTCTAACCCGGTTAAGAGTTTATGGAAGACAGAAGGATCCACTACCCAAACAGCTTCAAGGCAAGATCTCTAAACCCACTGTCCAAAAGATCTTAGAATTATTCAATAGAATAATATGAAATATATTACCTCCTTCACACTGTGCCAAAACTACACTCTCTGCTACACAAGATCACAATTCCAAATCTCTGTACTCACAAGTCTTCCTTCATCACTGAATTAGCTCTTTTCTTCACTTCATGCATATATTTGCATCTCACTCTTCATAGTACACATTACAATAAGGAAAAAATTTATTCTTATATACCAAACTCAAATAATTACAAATGAGTCTATTCTCAATTACAAAATAACAAATTCTACATGCTACACACAAAATTCACATAAAACTGTCAGCTTCCAGTTACTGTAACTTTCTCCAAACATATCCTTGAAGTTTGCACTATGAACCACGTCATCATTAATGAGTCTCCAAAATCCCTTTAATTGCACCAAATTATATTCCATCCCAGCTAAGAGATATCCTCCAATTTTCGAACATCGCTACACAGAAACACTGTCTAAACACTGCTTTCACCAAAATGCTCATAACTCTCACAAATGAATGAATTTATTTTTGTGCTATTAACCATAGGTTAATAACACACCAAAGAACATACCATCAACTGCACAAAAGCCAATCTGCAATACAACATGTGTGCAAAACAAAATTTTACCTGCTTTCCTGCTAATATCCAGAATATCACTGTGTTGACATCAATGACAATCTAAGTCATGAATGCAACAACAACTACTACAGAATGACTACCAAAACACTTTGCATCCATTCCTAACAATCTCCCCCATTGGCATTGATGGCAACATAGATGAAAAACATCCAATGTTCCAAAAATCCAATACTACAACATCACTGCAAAATATCAAATCAAATCTTGCTTCATTTTCCTATTCAGCTCTCTCATACAATCCACAATGTTTTTCATGTATATCTCTCCCACATTGACATCAATGATAGAAATTCCATCACTAAGTCAACAACAACTTAATGTCAAAAGACACTTTTTAGAAGAATACAATAACAAGAGTCCTCATGACTTAGCTCATAAACTCCCCCATAGAGGAAGTTCCAACATCCAATCCAGAAGAAAGATGGGGCTCATATACCACTGGACGGATGCAATCATCTGCATCAATTCTCAAAAATAGATTGGGCCATAACCCCAAGCATACCTCTTAGATACAAAAATGTATCCTTAGGTAAAGGCTTTGTAAATATATCTGTTATCTGCTCCTTTGTACTTATGTACTCCAATCTTACTTCTTTTTCTGCAACTTTCTCTCTTACAACATGATACTTGATCTCAATATGTTTAGTCTTAGAATGTAAAACAGGATTTTTTGACATACTCACTGTACTGGTGTTATCACAATGTATAACAATAGGCTCATCAAACTTTATTCCAATATCTTTCAACATCTGCTTCATCCAAATAATCTGATTACAATTATTTGCTGCTGCAACATATTCTGCTTCTGCTGTACTTTGTGAAGTACAATTCTACTTCTTACTTAGCCAAGAGACTTATTTTCCTCCAAGAAAAAAGGCTCCACCATTGGTGCTTTTCTTGTCATCAACGCTGCCTCCCCAATCTGCATCAGTATAGGCACATAAGGTAAAATCATCAGAATTCTCATACCATAATTCATAATCCATTGTTCCTTTCAGATATCTCAGTATCCTCTTTACTGTTGCATAATGTGATTCTCTAGGTTCTGCTTGAAATCTTGCTACAATCCCCACTGAATGTGCTATATCAGGTCTTGTATGTGTCAAGTACTGCAATCCTCCAATCATAGATCTGTACTTTTTTTGCTCAACTGCTGGTGTCTCATCTTTCCTAGATAACTTATGTCTAGTTACCATAGGTGTTCCAACAGGTTTAGAATCTTCCATTCCAAATCTTTTCAATAATTCATTTAAATACTTAGTCTGACTTAAAAATATACCTTCCTTGCTTTGTGTTATCTGTAATCCCAAAAAATATTTCATTTCTCCAATCATGCTCATCTCAAATTCAGTCTTCATTTCATCTGCAAATTTGTCACTAGCTTCATCTTCTCCTCCAAAGATAATATCATCAACAAATATAACTATAACCAACAAACCATTCTCAATTTCTTTTGTGTATAAGTTACTATCTTCTATTCCTTTTATAAATCCCAATTTCAATAAATACTTATCCAATCTTGCATACCAGGTTCTAGGTGCTTGTTTTAATCCATATAAAGCTTTCTTTAACTTACATACCATATCTCCTTCTTGTGTCAAAGGAAAACCTTCAGGCTGCTCAATGTAGACTTCTTCTTCCAATTCACCATTCAAAAATGCTGATTCACATCCATCTAATACACTCTAAATTTTTTATAAGTTGCATATGCTAGAAACATTCTCACTGCTTCAAGTCTGGCCATAGGTGCAAAAGTTTCTTCATAGTCAATTCCTTCTTGTTGTGAATATCCTTTACATACCAATCTTGCTTTGTTTCTTATCACTTCTCCTTGTTCATTCATCTTGTTTCTGAATACCCACTTTGTTCCAATCACATTCTTGTCCTCAGGTCTAGGGACCAATTCCCATGTCTTATTTTTCTCAATCTGCTCTAGTTCTTCTTTCATAGCATTGATCCAATGTTCATCTTCACAAGCTTCATTAGTAGTCTTAGGTTCAATTTGAGAAATCAAACATAAATGTACCTTATTTTGAGTCAAAACTCCTCTATCTAAACTTCCAATAACTTTCTCAACAAGGTGATGTCTTGAAGTATACCTGTTAGGTGTCATAGTTACTAATCTTGTTCCGACTGTAGATTCTTCTCTACTTTCTTCTCTATTTTCTTCTCTATTTTCTTCTTTGTTTTCTTCTCTGTCTTCTTCAGTATGACTTTCATTCAGCAAATCACTGTTAGTTTCAAAAAATAATTCTACATTTTCAATGTTAGGTTGAGGTTGTGCTTCTCCATCAGATTCATAATCAAGCATTCTTTCCTAAATTTTAAACTTCTCATCAACTTTTACATTTGCACTTTCAACAATAGTCTTAGTTCTTTTGTTATAACATCTATATGCTTTGCTTTTTAAAGAATATCCATGAAATATTCCTTCATCACTTCTAGGATCAAAATTTCCTATATCATCATCTCTCTTTATATAACATTTACTTCCAAAAATTCTAAAATACTTAACTAAGGGTGTATGTCCAAACCATAATTCATAAGGTGTCTTGTTTGTATCTGCTCTGATTTGTACTCTGTTCATAGTGTATACTGCTTCTCTCCAAAAAGTTTTAGCCAAATCATTTTCAAACAACATAGCTCTTGCTGCTTCAGTTATTGACCTATTTCTTCTTTCTGCAATACCATTATGTTCTGGTGTTCTAGGGGCTAAAAGTTGTCTCTTAATGCCATTCATTTCACAAAAAGTGTTAAACTCTCTAGATGTAAATTCACCACCTCTCTCAGATCTTAGACACTTAATCTTCATTCCAGATTCATTCTCAATTTTGCTTTTCATGATCTTAAATTTATCAAATGCTTTAGATTTTTCTTTCAAAAATGCAATCCACATCATTCTTGTAAAATCATCAACAAGAATCATAAAATACCTTTCACCATAGAATCCTCTAGTCCTAGTAGGACCACTCAAGTCTGTATGAACAATCTCCAACTTCTTTGCCGATGTGAACTTCTTATTGGGAAATGAACTCCTTTTCTGCTTTTCCATCATACATTCTTTGCAAATCATGTTAGTAGGTTTCATAATTCTAGGTAAATCTCTTACTGCATGTGTAGTGCTCACCTTGACAATATTATCAAAGTTTATATGAAAAAACCTTTTATGCCATAACCAACTGTCATCAATCCTAGTTATCAAACATGTCATCTTAGTAGGATTCAACTGAAATACATTACCTCTGGTTCTGGATCCTTTTCAAATCAGATTTCCATCTTTATCTTTTATCACACAAGTTTTCTTAGAAAACCAAACTTGATAACCCTTATTAGCCAATTGTCCAATGCTTAGTAGATTATGTCTTAGTCCATCAACAAAGTAAACATCATCAATGTTAGTCTTTCCATCAAGAGTAATAGATCCTATACCCTTAATCAAACAAGGTGCATTGTTACCAACCCTAACAATTCCTCCATCATAATTATCTAACTTAACAAACTTTCTTTTATCTCCAGTCATATGATGTGAACAACCACTGTCTATAATCCAATCAGATTTCTTTTCAACTTGTAAAACTAATGATTTTTCTTCCCTTTTATCAGATTCAGAACTTTCTTCTTTAATTGCTACAAATCCTATTTCCTCAAAGTTATCATTATCACTGTCACTTAAATATTTTTCAATTCCTGCTTCAAAATCTTCATCATTTGCATAATAACATTCTTTAGATCTCCTAGGTTTAAAGTTGCTTCTATACTTCTTAACTCTTTTAGGACATTTAGATGCAAAATGACCATATTCTTGACAAGTCCAACATTTAAAGATTTTCTTACCATCTGGTTCTCTTTTTACAAGTAATGCAATACCTTCTTCAATCTTCTTATCTTCCTCAGATCTGCTACTGCTGGCATAATCTCCATTCACACTAGTACTTCTTGTAGGTCTAATGCTAAGAGCACTGAATGCTATTTCCATTCTAGGTAGCTCTCCTGATAATCTCAAGTACATCTCTGTTGTTTCTAATCTTCCAAGAAGAGTCTCTCTTGAAAAGTTTGATGTACAAGGTATCACTTGTTCAATCATCTGCATTGTCTACTTGAATACTGGTGTCAAAGTTCTTAGAATTTTCCATATCACTTCATTCTTTGTCTTATCAGCTCCACAAGACTTTATTCCTGTCACAATCTTAGACATCCTACCAATATAACTTCTAATAGATTCATCTTCCATCATTCTGATATCTTCAAATGCATAAATCCAATTATGTAATCTAGCCTTCTTTGCATGTTCATCACCTTCAAAAGTAGAATGTAAAGCTTTCCAAATTGCATGAGATGTTTTCAAACATCTTACCTGACTATATTCATTCTCTGGTAGTGCTGATAAAAGTGCTTCTCTTGCAAGTATGTTACACATGAATAGATCTAGTTCATCTTTAGTTCCTACCTCTAGATTGTCTTCCTTAATGACAGTCTTCTCATTCTTTGTGATCAACCAATAACTTGTTCCTAAACACAATAGATGTGTCTTCATCTTTTCTTTCCAGCTGTCAAAATTTACTCCATCAAACTTAGGGCTTTCTTTTCTAAAATTCACCATGGATCTCCTTAAGTTGTTAAACTTTTCTTTCAAGGACCTACTGCTTTGATACCAATTATTAGAAAGTAAAGATCCCCAAGATAACTTAGAGGGGGGGGGGGTGAATCAGTTATCTAATAATTTATCCATTCAACAGCTTTAAATAATATAATCAATGTACTGATCAACCATAGAAAGATAATCATATACAATTGCACAATAACACAAGATATGTTAACTAGGGAACCTCTTGAAAAGAGTAAACCCCGGTGGGAATGATGCCCACAAAATGATGCACTAATATGAAAGTTCCTTGTTATAGTATGGAACTTGTTAGGAGTCTTATGAAATACATTCAGTACATATAAATCCCTGTTAGGAGATTTTGAATCCCTGTTAAAAGATTCTAACCCGGTTAAGAGTTTATGGAAGACAGAAGGACCCACTGCCCAAACAGCTTCAAGGCAAGATCTCTGAACCCACTGTCCAAAAGATCTTAGAATTATTCAATAGAATAATATGAAATATATTACCTCCTTCACACTGTGCCAAAACTACACTCTCTGCTACACAAGATCACAATTCTAGATCTTTGTACTCACAAGTCTTCCTTCATCACTGAATTAGCTCTTTTCTTCACTTCATGCATATATTCGCATTTCACTCTTCATAGTACATATTACAATAAGGAAAAAATTTCTTCTTATATACCAAACTCAAATAATTACAAATGAGTTGGTCCTCAATTACAAAATAATAAATTCTACACGCTACACACAGAATTCACATAAAACTGTCGGCTTCCAGTTACTGTAACTTTCTCCAAACATATCCTTGAAGTTTGCACTGTGAACCACATCATCATTAATGAGTCTCCAACATCCCTTTAACTGCACAAAATTAGATTCCATCCCAGCTAAGAGATATCCTCTGATTTCCAAACATCGCTACACAGAAACACTGTCTAAACACTGCTTTCACCAAAATGCTCATAACTCTCACAAATGAATGAATTTGTTTTTGCACTGCTAACCATAGGTTAATAACACACCAAAGAACATACCATAAACTATGCAAAAGCCAATCTACAATACAACATGTGCACAAAACAAAACTGTACCTACTTTCCTACTAATATCCAGAATATCACTGTGTTGACATCAATGACAATCCAAGTCATGAATGCAACAACAACTGCTACAGAATGACTGCCAAAACACTTTGCATTCATTCCTAACACATGGATGGTGTTTGGCTCTTTCATAATGTTTATAACCTATAGTACTAACTATGCATTGTAAGTTGGAATGATGGAGGTTCTTGGCGGGCCCTCTTGCCTGGAGGAATGTAGCATGCGGCAGGCCCCATTAATTTTGGGCTAAATGTGTAGAGAACTTAAAAAATCTCAAAGCTATTAATCCCACATGCACATGGAAAAGGGTATTTAAGTTGTTTAAATACAAGTCCCCACACATACAAGGGAAGTTGAAATAGAGGAAGCTATGCACGTGACCCCCTATGTGCAGCCGCCTCAGTTTCCATGCCGGTGGGCCCAGGAAACAAATTTTGCACAAGTAGATGTGCGTGCTGAGGTGGTAGGGGTGACACATGTCAAGTGCTCACACATTCATGGGATGAGGCCGACAGTCAATAAAACTTCACATGATTCAGAATTAGAGGTCTATTAACCGCCAGTCATGAGGTTGCTAAATGCTAGCGGTTAGGGGCTGGCCATTCCACAAATTGGAGATAACTCATTCACCAGTTTGCCGAGTTGTGACAGTTTAGCCCTAGTATTTCCACAATCATGTGAACCTTGGTCACCAGTTCACCAAATAGCTTGCGGTTTAGCAGAAATATCCCACGATTAAGAGATAAGGCTTTCGCCAGGTCGCTAGAAAACTTGTGGTTTAGCAGAAACATTCCGCGATCACAACATTAGCATAGTTGCTAGTTTGCTAAGTTGTGACAGTCAAGGAAGATTTATTCTGCGAACCAGAGAATACATGTAGTCACCAATTCTCCAAGTCAGGTGGGTTAGTCTATAGTCAAATCTGAGTATCAAATGACATGCTGATAAGTGGCAGATCCTGGTGCATTCTGTGGCTAAAAAATTGTATAGTAATATAAAATGATAAATTTAAAATGCAGAGAAGATTTAAGAAATTGATATAGTCTGACTATATGGAGAATATTCAAAAATTTAAAATGACAAGTTGCTCACGGAAAACTATCCTGGGAGTTCATTTTTTGCCATAATATATAAGTGTTATATGTTTCTGGAAAGGTCTCGAAATGAGGAATCCGATGGTAGTGACATTTTTCAGTTTCAGTGATGTGTGTAAGACAAAGATCCTTAGGTCTGGTTTTCATAGTTCTCTTTTAGAGTTGAGGGATACAAGAAAAATGGCTAAGAGAGTCCATTTCCTTTGTCATTTCATACTCCCACTGAATCTTTGTATCCACCTTTACAACTTCATTATAACATTTAGGTTCACCAACATCTATTAACAAAATAGAATACAAAGATGGAGAAAATATTTCTGGAGGTCTACTTAGCCTTGTTGACCGTCTAACATTCACTGGGGTGTGTGGTATTTGTTGTTGCTGTTGTTGCGGAGCATAAAGAACTACTGGAACATCATCTTTTGGAGTATCATCCAGTACTACATAGTCATTTTCTTTCTTCTCATGTTGCTGCAACAGATCTTTGTACAATACTTTCTCATTGAATATGACATCCCTGCTTCTTACAATTTTATGATTTTCAAAATACCAAAGCCTATAACAAAAATCATCAATTCCATATCCAACAAATACACATTTCTTTGACTTAGCTTCCATCTTAGTTCTATTTTTAGAATCTATATGTGCAAAAGCTTCACAACCAAAGGTTTTGAGAAAAGAATAACTCACCTTCTTACCACTCTATGCTTCCTCTAGAATACCACAGTGCAAAGGAGTAGAGGGGCCTCTATTGATTAATTAAATAGTAGTGTTCATAGCCTCTACCCACATGTTCTTGGGCAGCCTAGCATGCAACCTCATAATCCTTGCATGCTCTATTATTGTCCTGTTCATGCGTTCAGCCACTCCATTTTCTTGTGGAGTCCTTGGTACAGTTTTTGGCCTATGAATACCATTAGAGGAACAATAATCCTCAAATTTTGTGCTGCAATACTCACCACCATTATCAGATATGAGACATTTTGACCTTTTACCAGTCTCATTCTCAACCAAGCATTTCCATTTCTTAAAAGTTTGAAATACATCATATTTCTGTCTACGGAAATAAATCCATACTTTTCTTGTTGCATCATCTATAAATGTAACATAATACTGAGAGACACCAAGGGAAGATACCTAAGTTGGTCCCCATACATCTATATGCACAAGATCTAATCTCTCCATTTTCTTTTCCTTCCCACTCTTCACAAAACTAACTCTCTTTTATTTTCCATACACACAACTCTCACATAAATCCATATTGACACATTTCAGACTAGGTAAAACTTTCTTTGAATGAAGTAATTTCATACCTTTCTCACTCATGTGCCAAGTCTATTGTGCCATAGTGCTATGTCAGAATCTACAACAATGGTTTGATGTTCTTCTTGCTCAATTGTAGCCACTGTTCCTGAACATTCATTATCTTCTAAAAAAATTAAAGTAGAAGGAATAGTATGACCTGTACAAAGATATAAGGTGCCTACTTTCACACTTTTTTCTACTACTAAGGAACCTTTTGAAACCTTCCAATTTCTATCATTAAAAGTAACTGTGCAACCCTCATCACCTAGTTGCCCTGCTGAAATTAAATTCCTACTCAACCTTGGAACATGTCTTACCTCTTGTAGTAGCCAATGATTTCTATTTTGCAACTTAATCTTAATTTTTCCCTTTCCAACTATCTGACAAGGTTAATTATCTCCCAAATAAACTAGCCCAAAATCCCCTTGGACATAATCAAGAAAGTAACCTCTATGGGGTGTAGCATGAAATGAAGCCCTAGAATCTAAAACCCATGAATCATCAATACTTTCTAAAGAAAGAATCAAAGCATCCTAATAAGATTTATTACCTACCATATTTACCTCCTTGTTACCTTCTTGTTTGTCTCCTTTATTCTTCCAAGACCAACAATCTTTCTTCTTATGACCTTGTTTTCCATAGTACCAACAATCATTTGGCCCTTTGGATTTAGACCTCTTTCCCTTTGATTTTCCTCTTGATTTCCCATGATTTCCAAAGTTGTTTCCTCTCTCATTGGTTCTACCCCTGCTTTATGCATTTAATACACTACCTGATGTGGATCCACCTAAGCTTTTCCTATGAATTTCTTCACTCAGAATAACACCAATAACATCATCATATTTTAGGGTATTAGAACCAGAAATAAAATTACTAAAAACCATTACCAAGCCATTCTAGCTTTCAGGCAAAGAACACAAAATCAAGAGATCCCTAACTTCTTCATCAAAAATAATATTGACAGAAGTTAATTGACTGGTAACTATATTAAACTCATTTAAATGATCATAAAATGACCCAACTTCCACCATTTTCATATTAAACAAACGCTTCATGAGAAATACCTTATTTGAAGCGGAGGGCTTTTCATACAACTTTGCTAGGGTTTTCATCAAATCTTTAGTTGTCATTGCTTGTGTAATATTGAATGCCACTGATTGTGCTAGGCATAATTGAATACTACCAAGAGCCTTTCTATCAAGAATTACCCAGTCCTCGTCAGAAATGCTTGCCGATTTATTGGCTTTTCCTTCCAATGGCCGCCATAGATCCTTCTAATAGAGATAGTCCTCCATTTGCATTTTTCATAACTAAAAGTTTTGCCCATTAAACTTGTCAACCTTTAGCCTACCCTCATCTACCATTTCTCCCACTCAACCATGAGATTCTGTCATGCCCAAAAATAAACAACCAAAAACGTAACAAAATTTTTTTTTTTTAGGGTGAAATGTAATAACATATGTCATTGTCACGTACTTCGATCTACTTAGCCAAAGATCAACACAGATACGCCTATGCTGGAAATGGTTAGGGATATGCTTGTAATGACAATAACAAGAAGTGGATCTATCAAGGGAAATCTATCTCAACTAAGCCCTCATCAAGAAAACGTTGCCGGTCCTGCTATCAGGATGAACTTTAATTGAATTGACTATTATCTTGTTAAGAGGTTCCACTGCTAGATGTGTATGAATATAAACCCGACGAAAAAAAATACTAGATTAATCATTTAAATCATTCTTAGTTAGGTTGGAACATAATACTGCTAACTAAAAATCTAATTCATTAATTACCAAAATTAGAATTTAATGGCTAAAGGATTATAATTGGCACCTAAAAACTAATGTCCTGCTCCAATAACCCTCACCTAAAGATTCACCATACCTATCACTTCCTAATACTATGTTCTATCCTCTAAAAGAATTCTAACATAACAACAGGTAATTATTTCCTAAACATCTTGTACTCATCCCTTAATTAACTAATTGATTTATTTATTGAACCCACGACCTACTAAAACATTAGTAAGTAATTGGACAATCATCTTAAGTGTCAATAAGTCCCCGAGGTTTAACATAGCTGGTCTAAAATAGACAGGTCACCAAATTAATTAAACTTAAACATTACTTAATATTTTAACATATTAAAAGTTAAATAAAGATATCATCTCCTAACCATATCCTAACATTAAAACTATCCCTAGAATAATTTATCCTTAAAAAGGAAAGTTAGTGCATAATTCACTCTATACACAACTCATCTAACCTATAATTTAATTACCCCATTTACTAATAATTACAAGGAAAGGAATAAAAAATAATTAAAATTAGCAAGGGGGAAAAATTCAAATTCTAAAAAGGCTAGTCTACCCCCTATGCTAACCTACATCACCCACTAGCCAATCATAAAGCCAAGGGGAGCGCACTTTAAGAGGACAAAAGGAAAGACAAGCTTTGAGGGCCCCACCAATCTCATGGATGGGATTTTCGCACAACCCAAGGCTAGAGAAAATTAAGAAGATGTTAAAAGTCAATGCAACAAACAAGACAAGTGTGCTGCATTCCCCAAGAAGATGACCAAGTGGATGGTGCGCCTAGCAAGGAGGAAGGACTGTTTTAATGACAAAAGAGAAGGTGTCAGATCTTCAAGAACATAATAAGGTACGCATGTAAGAGGTAGTTGAAAGGTGGATGGTCCATTATACCATGTCAGCCATGTCTACATGGAGATAAAGTAAAAAGCAAGGCAAATGAAATCCTTGGTAAGTGTCACTTCCTAAAAGCCCTTCTACCCACGTAGGGAAAAGAATGATGATAAAAAATTTAATGTTATCTCTGCCATGCCTCTCTCCTGCGCCTAGGAAGAGGACTTTGTGGGGGCCACTAACAAGTGGGGAAGGTCTAAAAGTGATATTCTATTTGTGAACTTTATTAAGACCCCATAAAACATGATTTGGTGAGTAAATGACATGGTAATAGGTAGATTAGAGTATGGTTTAGTTTAGGTAGTTTTGTTTAGTGTATAAACAAAAATAAGGAATATTCTCTGTGTAGTATGGGGATAATTTTTATCCCCATACATTTTCCAGAGAGCAAAATTGCTCATATAAATTCTGGAAGTGTCTCTTTTTTTTTTTTAATATGACAATTACTACAACAACTTGATTTCTTTATTTTATTTACTAGACATAGGTGAGGTGTTTAGAATGCAATTAAGGAAATTAGTAAGTCTAGAATGCATATATGTCTCTCATTTGATATTTTACCTGTCAATAATTCCATGGATAGTCTTATTGAAAGAGAATGAGAAATGACCAAGTTTCTTTATCCAAGTATAGTTTTATTAAGTATGAGTTTGGTCTAAAATTGGATAGATTGCAATGAGCTTACAACTATGAATCCAATATTAAGAGTTTCATGGCTATCCATATTAATGAAATTTTACATACTATTGAATGATTTTCATGACCTTTCTTGCCAACTTTGAATAACTTTTTTTTTAAAAGAAAATAACTCCACTATCTTAAGAAGCAAACATCAATTAGACAAGATAGAAATACATTGCATTTTCATTATAGACATCCTATCAATTTCATTACATAATCTCTATGGTGAAGAAGCATTTACATTACAATTATATATTACACTTTGATGGAATACTCAATGAGAGATCAACATAAAAGAGCTACTTCACTTCATCATATTACATACACCTTTTCATATACATCTACTATTTTACAATGAACTCAATAATGGAAATTCTTTACAATATACAAGAGAGAAGGATCTCCTTCAAGGTCAATATTACAACAACCTAGGAGAGTTGATACAAGCTCAACAAGAGAAACTTCTTCAAGCTTTTCCACTTGGGTGTTGACCTCAAAACCTGCAACAAAGGGGAGAACCATGGGTGCTCACCACCCAACCAAGGTCTCTTATGAGACCACCCCCAAGCTTGGAGAACCAAGGCTAAACGGGTATGCAACAAGATCAACAAGATGCTCACAAACAATTTACACAATGCACATACAACAAATTACTCCCTTCCAAGGTTACACAAATGAGTCTTACAAGCTCATTGAGAGGGTGGAGGTGGGCTTTTCCAAGGGGAGAATGCCATTACATACAAATTTTCTCACCATGAGTATTCAAATGCCTCTTCAAGGCTACATATCCAAATGCCTCTTCAAGGCTACATATCCAAATGCCTCTTCAAGGCTACATATCAATGCATATCCAAATGCCTCTTCATACACATACTTTGCTTAACATCCTCTTCAAAATACAAGAATGCAATGGCTTCCATGGTGCCCATACACCATGGACTTATCCCTCTTCTCCAAGAGAAGAGACTCTCACCTCATGGAGAGCCCAACTAACCCCTCCACCCATAGGCCACTTCTTCCCTTCCCAAAGGGTGAGTAATGCCTCACACCCATAAACAAGAACTCCCTCAATCAAGCAAAAGAACAAGATCAACCATGAAATCAAACCCAAAATCCCTCCCTTACAACACATTGCCACAACAAGAATCAAGATTCATATACATGAGAGGGAAAGATACAAGCTAATCTAATGCACAAGTAGAAAGACTCCATGAGAAGAGTAACCAACCTCCACAAGTGTGATGGAAATGGAAATTTGAGAAGAGCTTATCCACTTTTTCTTCCTCCTCCAAAACCCTAAAGTCTCTAAAATTAGAGAGTGGGTGAACACCCTCTAATTCTATCCAAGGCCTCTAAAAAGGGCTCCAAATTCTACCCACCCACCAATCATAATGGCAGATTTGACTCTAAGGTCTCCTTGATTTCCCTTGTCCCCCCATGATTAATGCTTGATTGGAAGGAAAGGTGAAGTTGGGTAAGAATCAAGATCCATCCAATCTCGTAGGTAAGGGTAAATGGGTCAAAAAAAGGGTTGCCAAAGTCTCTAGGGGGTTTAGGGTATGCTCAAAACCTTCCTAACCCATACCCCTAACATTAAGATACATAAATTATGCCAAAAAATGACCCCTAGAACTCCTTATTGGCCTCTAGAAGTGGCTGGAATAAAATAAATTTAAATGAGTACATTACAAGTGTCAAGTGACACTAACAATTGCACATTACATACAAATGCCAAGAAAGACAACACGAAGCTAACTACTAATGCACAAGAAAATTCACTTTTACGACAAGTTCACATTACAACGAGGCTTTGTAATCCCACATGGGACTAAGCCTTGGTTTACTCAGTACACATGTGTTTAACCTTGGTTCTCCGATAATTCCCATAGTTCTCGTACCTGCACACTTCACTTCGAGCATCAGTAGTTCAAGATGATGACATTACATGAAATATACATATTCAATTTCCTATTTAGTATCATAACTCAATATGTATAGCTCAATTCAAATCACAATTTTTCATTCAATAATATTCGAACATCATAAGTACATAATCATCATGTGCAGTAATCAAATCTAATCATGAATAATTCACTTAATCAATGATGCATAATAAAAATCATGATGTACTCTAGATTCACATCCACACCTACATAATATAATAATCACCATCAAAATATCATATCTCGAGTCTCAATCCAAAATAGATCAACAAATGTATCACTGTATCAAAATGCAGATAAAGAAAGATGCTATGACGGGTCAGGGTGAGGCCTCACATCCTCCCCCCCTAGGCATGAACTTCCTCCTGGAGTTCATCAAAAAGGTATGGGTACTGTGATCTCATCTGTGATGTATCCTCCCATGAAGCCGTGACCTCGTCATAACAATCCCACTGGACCCTAACCTGGTCCAGCTCTCTGCCTCGTAGTGCCAGGGTCCGTCTGCCCAAAATGCGAATGGGCTCCAAAGCCATCTGTCCGTCTGACTCCACCTGCAAGGCATCCCAGTCTATAATGTGAGTCTCGTCATAAATATATTTTCGTAGCACAGATATATGAAACACATCATGAATGCGTGACAGGCTGGGTGGCAATGCTACACGGTAGGCAACTGGTCCTATCCTCTCCAATATCTCAAACGGTCCAACAAAGCGAGGTGCTAACTTAGAGCCCTTTCCAAAGCGGATTGGACTCTTATGCGGTCGCACTCTCAAGAAGACCCTATCACCAACCATATACTCGCGGTCTACCCTCTTTGCATTAGCATACTTCTTCTGTCGATCCTGGGCCTCTCTAAGGCGCTGTCTAATCAAGACCACCTGCTGCTCCATATCCTTGACCAACTGAGGTCCAATAGATATCCTGTCCTCAATCCTATCCCAACTCAGTGGTGTCCTGCAAGGTCTACCATATAAGGCCTGATATGGCGGCATACCAATAGACGAATGATGCCCATTGTTATAGGCAAACTCTACCAGAGGTAGGTATTCCTCCCACTTGACCTGATGGTCCATCACATACATACGTAACATATCCTCTAACACCTGGTTAACCCTCTCTGTCTGCCCATCTGTCTGAGGGTGATATGCCGTACTAAAATTGAGCCTAGTGCCCAATGCTGCCTGTAGCTCTCTCCAAAAAGCTGATGTGAATAAGGAGTCTCTATCAGAGATGATCTTACGGGGAATGCCGTGAAGTCTGACAATATCCCGCAAGAACATCTGTGCTACATCTCGTGCTGTGAATGTAGTACGCACGGGTGAAAAGTGGGCAACCTTGGTCAATGTGTCGACCGTCACCAAGATGGCATCATGGCGGTGAGAAGACATAGGAAGACCGACAATGAAGTCCATGGATATAGTATCCCACTTCCACTCGGCAATCTCATGTGGCTGTAGGAGCCCACCTGGGTGACTGTGCTCAGCCTTAACTCTCTGACACTCTAGGCATCTAGCCACTATGCTGGCAATCTGCAATCTCATGCCCGGCCAATGGTACAACTGTCTCAGATCAGCATGCAGCTTCTTAACTCCTGGGTGAGCTGCATAAGGTGCTCTATGTGCCTCAAGTACAATAAACTCTCGCAAGTCTCCCGAAGAGGGTACATAGATGCGTCCTCTATGACGTAGGAGTCCATCGGACTCTAAAGAATACTCTGCAAATCTCCCCTCAAGGGACCTCTGAGCACGAACAATCTGACAAACCTCTACATAGAAGCCATCCTCTGGCAAGTGATGCAAAATGCGCTCCCTCAAATCCGTACTAGAAACCATAGAGGAGAGCTCGTGTCGCCTCCTACTCAAGGCATCTGCAACAACATTCTCTTTCCCCTTGATGTAATGAACATCAAAATCGTACTCACACAAAAACTCCATCCATCTCCTTTGCCTAGCATTAAGATTGGGCTGTGAAAAGATGTACTGAAGGCTCTGGTGATCTGAATGGAGCTCAAATCGGTGACCTAGAAGAAAATGTCGCCATCTCACCAAGGCATGAACTACTGCTGCAAGCTCTAGGTCATGAGTAGGATAATTGAGCTCATGGGTCTTTAGCTTCCTTGACTCGAAAGCTATAGGACGCCCATCCTGCATAAGAACCGCTCCTAAACCATCCAAAGATGCATCAGTGCACACAACAAAGTCTGCTGAAGGATCTGGCACTGCTAAAATCGGAGCACTAGTGAGAGCTCTCTTGAGCTCCTGAAAAGCCCTCTCACACTTCTCTGACCATTCATACCTTTTCCCCTTTCTCTGAAGGGAAGTAATGGGATGCGCTATCCTAGAAAACCCCACCACAAAGCGCCTATAATAGCCTGCTAAGCCCATAAAACTCCTAACCTCGGTGACGCTGGTGGGTGCTGGCCAATCCATAATGGCTCTAATCTTCGATGGGTCTACAGAGATCCCATCACCGGATATAACATGACCAAGATAATGTACCTCAGATCTAAAGAATGCACATTTTGACAAGCTGCCATATAACTGATTCTCTCTCAAACGCTGTAAAACCTGCCTCAGATGCTCCTCGTGCTCCTCCTCATTTCGAGAATATATCAGAATATCATCAAGGAATACTACCACAAACTTATCCAAGAATGTACGAAATACTCCGTTCATGAGGCTCATGAACACGGCTGGAGCATTCGTGAGACCAAATGGCACCACTGTGAACTCATAGTGACCATACCTCGTACGAAAAGCAGTCTTGTGGATATCACTCTCCACAATCCTCAACTGATGGTACCCTGACTTCAGATCTATCTTAGAGAATACTCGGGCACCCTGCAACTGATCAAATAAATCATCGATCCTGGGGAGTGGGTATCGATTCTTAATTGTTACTTTATTCAACTGTCGATAATCAATGCACAATCTAAGTGATCCATCCTTCTTCTTCACAAAAATCACTGGTGCACCCCAAGGTGATACACTAGGTCGAACATGCCCTTTCTCCAAGAGCTCTTCTAACTGAATCTTGAGCTCATTGAGCTCATGTGTGGTCATCCTGTAAGGTGCTCTAGATACAGGCTCGGCTCCTGGTACAAGGTCTATATGAAAATCAACTGCCCTAAGTGGAGGCATGCCAGGTAGCTCGGTAGGGAATACATCTGCAAACTCTTGAAGAATAGGGTATTCCTCAAGCGAAGGCTCCCCTTCTGAATCCTCCTCTCTATCACTAATGGTGATGGCAAAAAGCTGACACCCTTTCCGCACACACCGCCTAAGCTGCATAGCGAAAATCATGCGAAGGGATACAGGCCTCTGTACTCCAAATATCACCATAGAAGTACCATGATCATCAACGCACTCAACCCTCTTCTGTCGACAATCCATCTTGGCGCTGTGGGCATATAGCCAATCCATGCCAAGGACTACATCATAAGAACCTAGAGGGGTGATGCGGAGATCAGACATCGTGATTAAGTCTCCCATCTGAATCTGGCAACTGCGAACTAAGGAACTAACAGACACTCTAGCTCCTGAGGCTAACTCGACCTCCCAACTGACATCCTGTCTAACTGCCACCAGCCTGCAACGCTCCACTACATATGGGGAAATAAAGGAGTCTGTGGCTCCTGAATCAAATAAGATAGATACACTGATACCCTCAATCATACCTGTAGCCTCTATGACTGTGGCCTGGTGCTCGGCCTGGCGGTTATCAACCGCTGCAAACACTCTATGGGATCTACCCATATCACCGACTGTAGGCTCTGAGGTAGCTCCTCTCTGACCACTGGCTAACTGTCCCTGTGGGCACTCTCTCGCAATATGACCCATACCACCACAAGTGAAACATGGTCCTCGGGTCTGCATCTGTACTCCCTGTGTCCTAGGCTGCTGTGATCCTCCAGTCCTACTGGAACCACTGTATCCACCCCTAGAGGACTGCTGAGTCCTAGCTGGCTGTGCCTGAGGGGTCTGTGTCCTCTGATCCTGTCTAGGGCCCTGAGATTGCCCCTGTTTGGGCTTAGAGCCCTGATAACCCTGTGAATGTCTCTGTCTAGAACCCTGCTGAGATCCCTGCTGCTGAGACTGTTGACCCTTAAAGGATCCTGCTGAATGGTCCTGTCTCCCCTTCCAAGTGTATTTCTGCTGTCCTGACTGCTGGGATGAAGGGTTTCGGTGCTGAGACCGATCTCGAGACTCCCGTCTAGTGCGAAAATCCTCGGCTACAAGTGCCGTCTCAACTGCATCTCTGAATGTGGGAGGAAAAGCTAGACGTACTGTCTCCTGGAGAGACATATTAAGTCCCTTAATGAAACGATGGATACGCAATTTCTCGTCCTTCATATAATCTACATATGGAAGGAGCTCGAGAAACCGACTCTCATACTGGGCCACTGTGAGGCCTCTCTGCTGGAGATCATGGAACTCCTCTATCTGTCTCTGTCTGAAATGCTCGGAGAGGTACCTCTCTCGAAATCGGGCTACAAAAGACTCCCAAGTGAGTGTGTCAATAGCCACCCCTCCAATGGACTCCTCCTGCTGCCACCAAATGGAGGCCTTATCCCGTAGGAGATGAACTGCAACTCGTGCCTTTAGATTACTCCCGTAAGGGCGCAATCCAAAGCATCACTGTAAACTCTGTAACCAGGCCTCTGCTACTGACCCGTCAGTGGATCCCAAAAATAAGGGTGGCTGGAGTCGTATTATCTCCCGAATCTCATCCCCAACATCTCTAGGGGGTCTACCTCTGTCTCGTATCCCATGATGAACTGACTCATCCTCGTGATCACCATGGCCCACGGCACCCCTGGGTGGAGGACTCCTACTCCTCTCTCTGCTAGCTGCTCCACCTCCCCCTGGAACCTCTGCTCCTCTCTCAGAAGCCTGTTGCTCCTGCTGATGATCTACAAGTGGTAATCTCTGTTGAACTACCCCAATCAAATTCTGAAGGGCGTTCATGATAGCCTGATTAGGGTCTGGTGGTGGAGGTGGTGGTGGTGGAGGTGGCGGTGGTGGTCCACCTCCCTGCTCTGCACCGACTCGTGCAGCTCTACGACCTCGGCCTCGTCGGCCAGCTCGTGTGACAACAGGCATCCTACACAATAGGTTAAGTTAGATGAGTTGAAACGTAATGGGTCTAAAGGTTCCAATGTTGAAAACTTAGCTCTGATACCAAATGTCATGCCCAAAAATAAACAACCAAAAACGTAACAAAAATTTTTTTTTTTAGGGTGAAATGTAATAACATATGTCATTGTCACGTACTTCGATCTACTTAGCCAAAGATCAACACAGATACGCCTATGCTGGAAATGGTTAGGGATATGCTTGTAATGACAATAACAAGAAGTGGATCTATCAAGGGAAATCTATCTCAACTAAGCCCTCATCAAGAAAACGTTGCCGGTCCTGCTATCAGGATGAACTTTAATTGAATTGACTATTATCTTGTTAAGAGGTTCCACTGCTAGATGTGTATGAATATAAACCCGACGAAAAAAAATACTAGATTAATCATTTAAATCATTCTTAGTTAGGTTGGAACATAATACTGCTAACTAAAAATCTAATTCATTAATTACCAAAATTAGAATTTAATGGCTAAAGGATTATAATTGGCACCTAAAAACTAATGTCCTGCTCCAATAACCCTCACCTAAAGATTCACCATACCTATCACTTCCTAATACTATGTTCTATCCTCTAAAAGAATTCTAACATAACAACAGGTAATTATTTCCTAAACATCTTGTACTCATCCCTTAATTAACTAATTGATTTATTTATTGAACCCACGACCTACTAAAACATTAGTAAGTAATTGGACAATCATCTTAAGTGTCAATAAGTCCCCGAGGTTTAACATAGCTGGTCTAAAATAGACAGGTCACCAAATTAATTAAACTTAAACATTACTTAATATTTTAACATATTAAAAGTTAAATAAAGATATCATCTCCTAACCATATCCTAACATTAAAACTATCCCTAGAATAATTTATCCTTAAAAAGGAAAGTTAGTGCATAATTCACTCTATACACAACTCATCTAACCTATAATTTAATTACCCCATTTACTAATAATTACAAGGAAAGGAATAACAAATAATTAAAATTAGCAAGGGGGAAAAATTCAAATTCTAAAAAGGCTAGTCTACCCCCTATGCTAACCTACATCACCCACTAGCCAATCATAAAGCCAAGGGGAGCGCACTTTAAGAGGACAAAAGGAAAGACAAGCTTTGAGGGCCCCACCAATCTCATGGATGGGATTTTCGCACAACCCAAGGCTAGAGAAAATTAAGAAGATGTTAAAAGTCAATGCAACAAACAAGACAAGTGTGCTGCATTCCCCAAGAAGATGACCAAGTGGATGGTGCGCCTAGCAAGGAGGAAGGACTGTTTTAATGACAAAAGAGAAGGTGTCAGATCTTCAAGAACATAATAAGGTACGCATGTAAGAGGTAGTTGAAAGGTGGATGGTCCATTATACCATGTCAGCCATGTCTACATGGAGATAAAGTAAAAAGCAAGGCAAATGAAATCCTTGGTAAGTGTCACTTCCTAAAAGCCCTTCTACCCACGTAGGGAAAAGAATGATGATAAAAAATTTAATGTTATCTCTGCCATGCCTCTCTCCTGCGCCTAGGAAGAGGACTTTGTGGGGGCCACTAACAAGTGGGGAAGGTCTAAAAGTGATATTCTATTTGTGAACTTTATTAAGACCCCATAAAACATGATTTGGTGAGTAAATGACATGGTAATAGGTAGATTAGAGTATGGTTTAGTTTAGGTAGTTTTGTTTAGTGTATAAACAAAAATAAGGAATATTCTCTGTGTAGTATGGGGATAATTTTTATCCCCATACATTTTCCAGAGAGCAAAATTGCTCATATAAATTCTGGAAGTGTCTCTTTTTTTTTTTTAATATGACAATTACTACAACAACTTGATTTCTTTATTTTATTTACTAGACATAGGTGAGGTGTTTAGAATGCAATTAAGGAAATTAGTAAGTCTAGAATGCATATATGTCTCTCATTTGATATTTTACCTGTCAATAATTCCATGGATAGTCTTATTGAAAGAGAATGAGAAATGACCAAGTTTCTTTATCCAAGTATAGTTTTATTAAGTATGAGTTTGGTCTAAAATTGGATAGATTGCAATGAGCTTACAACTATGAATCCAATATTAAGAGTTTCATGGCTATCCATATTAATGAAATTTTACATACTATTGAATGATTTTCATGACCTTTCTTGCCAACTTTGAATAACTTTTTTTTTAAAAGAAAATAACTCCACTATCTTAAGAAGCAAACATCAATTAGACAAGATAGAAATACATTGCATTTTCATTATAGACATCCTATCAATTTCATTACATAATCTCTATGGTGAAGAAGCATTTACATTACAATTATATATTACACTTTGATGGAATACTCAATGAGAGATCAACATAAAAGAGCTACTTCACTTCATCATATTACATACACCTTTTCATATACATCTACTATTTTACAATGAACTCAATAATGGAAATTCTTTACAATATACAAGAGAGAAGGATCTCCTTCAAGGTCAATATTACAACAACCTAGGAGAGTTGATACAAGCTCAACAAGAGAAACTTCTTCAAGCTTTTCCACTTGGGTGTTGACCTCAAAACCTGCAACAAAGGGGAGAACCATGGGTGCTCACCACCCAACCAAGGTCTCTTATGAGACCACCCCCAAGCTTGGAGAACCAAGGCTAAACGGGTATGCAACAAGATCAACAAGATGCTCACAAACAATTTACACAATGCACATACAACAAATTACTCCCTTCCAAGGTTACACAAATGAGTCTTACAAGCTCATTGAGAGGGTGGAGGTGGGCTTTTCCAAGGGGAGAATGCCATTACATACAAATTTTCTCACCATGAGTATTCAAATGCCTCTTCAAGGCTACATATCCAAATGCCTCTTCAAGGCTACATATCCAAATGCCTCTTCAAGGCTACATATCAATGCATATCCAAATGCCTCTTCATACACATACTTTGCTTAACATCCTCTTCAAAATACAAGAATGCAATGGCTTCCATGGTGCCCATACACCATGGACTTATCCCTCTTCTCCAAGAGAAGAGACTCTCACCTCATGGAGAGCCCAACTAACCCCTCCACCCATAGGCCACTTCTTCCCTTCCCAAAGGGTGAGTAATGCCTCACACCCATAAACAAGAACTCCCTCAATCAAGCAAAAGAACAAGATCAACCATGAAATCAAACCCAAAATCCCTCCCTTACAACACATTGCCACAACAAGAATCAAGATTCATATACATGAGAGGGAAAGATACAAGCTAATCTAATGCACAAGTAGAAAGACTCCATGAGAAGAGTAACCAACCTCCACAAGTGTGATGGAAATGGAAATTTGAGAAGAGCTTATCCACTTTTTCTTCCTCCTCCAAAACCCTAAAGTCTCTAAAATTAGAGAGTGGGTGAACACCCTCTAATTCTATCCAAGGCCTCTAAAAAGGGCTCCAAATTCTACCCACCCACCAATCATAATGGCAGATTTGACTCTAAGGTCTCCTTGATTTCCCTTGTCCCCCCATGATTAATGCTTGATTGGAAGGAAAGGTGAAGTTGGGTAAGAATCAAGATCCATCCAATCTCGTAGGTAAGGGTAAATGGGTCAAAAAAAGGGTTGCCAAAGTCTCTAGGGGGTTTAGGGTATGCTCAAAACCTTCCTAACCCATACCCCTAACATTAAGATACATAAATTATGCCAAAAAATGACCCCTAGAACTCCTTATTGGCCTCTAGAAGTGGCTGGAATAAAATAAATTTAAATGAGTACATTACAAGTGTCAAGTGACACTAACAATTGCACATTACATACAAATGCCAAGAAAGACAACACGAAGCTAACTACTAATGCACAAGAAAATTCACTTTTACGACAAGTTCACATTACAACGAGGCTTTGTAATCCCACATGGGACTAAGCCTTGGTTTACTCAGTACACATGTGTTTAACCTTGGTTCTCCGATAATTCCCATAGTTCTCGTACCTGCACACTTCACTTCGAGCATCAGTAGTTCAAGATGATGACATTACATGAAATATACATATTCAATTTCCTATTTAGTATCATAACTCAATATGTATAGCTCAATTCAAATCACAATTTTTCATTCAATAATATTCGAACATCATAAGTACATAATCATCATGTGCAGTAATCAAATCTAATCATGAATAATTCACTTAATCAATGATGCATAATAAAAATCATGATGTACTCTAGATTCACATCCACACCTACATAATATAATAATCACCATCAAAATATCATATCTCGAGTCTCAATCCAAAATAGATCAACAAATGTATCACTGTATCAAAATGCAGATAAAGAAAGATGCTATGACGGGTCAGGGTGAGGCCTCACATCCTCCCCCCCTAGGCATGAACTTCCTCCTGGAGTTCATCAAAAAGGTATGGGTACTGTGATCTCATCTGTGATGTATCCTCCCATGAAGCCGTGACCTCGTCATAACAATCCCACTGGACCCTAACCTGGTCCAGCTCTCTGCCTCGTAGTGCCAGGGTCCGTCTGCCCAAAATGCGAATGGGCTCCAAAGCCATCTGTCCGTCTGACTCCACCTGCAAGGCATCCCAGTCTATAATGTGAGTCTCGTCATAAATATATTTTCGTAGCACAGATATATGAAACACATCATGAATGCGTGACAGGCTGGGTGGCAATGCTACACGGTAGGCAACTGGTCCTATCCTCTCCAATATCTCAAACGGTCCAACAAAGCGAGGTGCTAACTTAGAGCCCTTTCCAAAGCGGATTGGACTCTTATGCGGTCGCACTCTCAAGAAGACCCTATCACCAACCATATACTCGCGGTCTACCCTCTTTGCATTAGCATACTTCTTCTGTCGATCCTGGGCCTCTCTAAGGCGCTGTCTAATCAAGACCACCTGCTGCTCCATATCCTTGACCAACTGAGGTCCAATAGATATCCTGTCCTCAATCCTATCCCAACTCAGTGGTGTCCTGCAAGGTCTACCATATAAGGCCTGATATGGCGGCATACCAATAGACGAATGATGCCCATTGTTATAGGCAAACTCTACCAGAGGTAGGTATTCCTCCCACTTGACCTGATGGTCCATCACATACATACGTAACATATCCTCTAACACCTGGTTAACCCTCTCTGTCTGCCCATCTGTCTGAGGGTGATATGCCGTACTAAAATTGAGCCTAGTGCCCAATGCTGCCTGTAGCTCTCTCCAAAAAGCTGATGTGAATAAGGAGTCTCTATCAGAGATGATCTTACGGGGAATGCCGTGAAGTCTGACAATATCCCGCAAGAACATCTGTGCTACATCTCGTGCTGTGAATGTAGTACGCACGGGTGAAAAGTGGGCAACCTTGGTCAATGTGTCGACCGTCACCAAGATGGCATCATGGCGGTGAGAAGACATAGGAAGACCGACAATGAAGTCCATGGATATAGTATCCCACTTCCACTCGGCAATCTCATGTGGCTGTAGGAGCCCACCTGGGTGACTGTGCTCAGCCTTAACTCTCTGACACTCTAGGCATCTAGCCACTATGCTGGCAATCTGCAATCTCATGCCCGGCCAATGGTACAACTGTCTCAGATCAGCATGCAGCTTCTTAACTCCTGGGTGAGCTGCATAAGGTGCTCTATGTGCCTCAAGTACAATAAACTCTCGCAAGTCTCCCGAAGAGGGTACATAGATGCGTCCTCTATGACGTAGGAGTCCATCGGACTCTAAAGAATACTCTGCAAATCTCCCCTCAAGGGACCTCTGAGCACGAACAATCTGACAAACCTCTACATAGAAGCCATCCTCTGGCAAGTGATGCAAAATGCGCTCCCTCAAATCCGTACTAGAAACCATAGAGGAGAGCTCGTGTCGCCTCCTACTCAAGGCATCTGCAACAACATTCTCTTTCCCCTTGATGTAATGAACATCAAAATCGTACTCACACAAAAACTCCATCCATCTCCTTTGCCTAGCATTAAGATTGGGCTGTGAAAAGATGTACTGAAGGCTCTGGTGATCTGAATGGAGCTCAAATCGGTGACCTAGAAGAAAATGTCGCCATCTCACCAAGGCATGAACTACTGCTGCAAGCTCTAGGTCATGAGTAGGATAATTGAGCTCATGGGTCTTTAGCTTCCTTGACTCGAAAGCTATAGGACGCCCATCCTGCATAAGAACCGCTCCTAAACCATCCAAAGATGCATCAGTGCACACAACAAAGTCTGCTGAAGGATCTGGCACTGCTAAAATCGGAGCACTAGTGAGAGCTCTCTTGAGCTCCTGAAAAGCCCTCTCACACTTCTCTGACCATTCATACCTTTTCCCCTTTCTCTGAAGGGAAGTAATGGGATGCGCTATCCTAGAAAACCCCACCACAAAGCGCCTATAATAGCCTGCTAAGCCCATAAAACTCCTAACCTCGGTGACGCTGGTGGGTGCTGGCCAATCCATAATGGCTCTAATCTTCGATGGGTCTACAGAGATCCCATCACCGGATATAACATGACCAAGATAATGTACCTCAGATCTAAAGAATGCACATTTTGACAAGCTGCCATATAACTGATTCTCTCTCAAACGCTGTAAAACCTGCCTCAGATGCTCCTCGTGCTCCTCCTCATTTCGAGAATATATCAGAATATCATCAAGGAATACTACCACAAACTTATCCAAGAATGTACGAAATACTCCGTTCATGAGGCTCATGAACACGGCTGGAGCATTCGTGAGACCAAATGGCACCACTGTGAACTCATAGTGACCATACCTCGTACGAAAAGCAGTCTTGTGGATATCACTCTCCACAATCCTCAACTGATGGTACCCTGACTTCAGATCTATCTTAGAGAATACTCGGGCACCCTGCAACTGATCAAATAAATCATCGATCCTGGGGAGTGGGTATCGATTCTTAATTGTTACTTTATTCAACTGTCGATAATCAATGCACAATCTAAGTGATCCATCCTTCTTCTTCACAAAAATCACTGGTGCACCCCAAGGTGATACACTAGGTCGAACATGCCCTTTCTCCAAGAGCTCTTCTAACTGAATCTTGAGCTCATTGAGCTCATGTGTGGTCATCCTGTAAGGTGCTCTAGATACAGGCTCGGCTCCTGGTACAAGGTCTATATGAAAATCAACTGCCCTAAATGGAGGCATGCCAGGTAGCTCGGTAGGGAATACATCTGCAAACTCTTGAAGAATAGGGTATTCCTCAAGCGAAGGCTCCCCTTCTGAATCCTCCTCTCTATCACTAATGGTGATGGCAAAAAGCTGACACCCTTTCCGCACACACCGCCTAAGCTGCATAGCGAAAATCATGCGAAGGGATACAGGCCTCTGTACTCCAAATATCACCATAGAAGTACCATGATCATCAACGCACTCAACCCTCTTCTGTCGACAATCCATCTTGGCGCTGTGGGCATATAGCCAATCCATGCCAAGGACTACATCATAAGAACCTAGAGGGGTGATGCGGAGATCAGACATCGTGATTAAGTCTCCCATCTGAATCTGGCAACTGCGAACTAAGGAACTAACAGACACTCTAGCTCCTGAGGCTAACTCGACCTCCCAACTGACATCCTGTCTAACTGCCACCAGCCTGCAACGCTCCACTACATATGGGGAAATAAAGGAGTCTGTGGCTCCTGAATCAAATAAGATAGATACACTGATACCCTCAATCATACCTGTAGCCTCTATGACTGTGGCCTGGTGCTCGGCCTGGCGGTTATCAACCGCTGCAAACACTCTATGGGATCTACCCATATCACCGACTGTAGGCTCTGAGGTAGCTCCTCTCTGACCACTGGCTAACTGTCCCTGTGGGCACTCTCTCGCAATATGACCCATACCACCACAAGTGAAACATGGTCCTCGGGTCTGCATCTGTACTCCCTGTGTCCTAGGCTGCTGTGATCCTCCAGTCCTACTGGAACCACTGTATCCACCCCTAGAGGACTGCTGAGTCCTAGCTGGCTGTGCCTGAGGGGTCTGTGTCCTCTGATCCTGTCTAGGGCCCTGAGATTGCCCCTGTTTGGGCTTAGAGCCCTGATAACCCTGTGAATGTCTCTGTCTAGAACCCTGCTGAGATCCCTGCTGCTGAGACTGTTGACCCTTAAAGGATCCTGCTGAATGGTCCTGTCTCCCCTTCCAAGTGTATTTCTGCTGTCCTGACTGCTGGGATGAAGGGTTTCGGTGCTGAGACCGATCTCGAGACTCCCGTCTAGTGCGAAAATCCTCGGCTACAAGTGCCGTCTCAACTGCATCTCTGAATGTGGGAGGAAAAGCTAGACGTACTGTCTCCTGGAGAGACATATTAAGTCCCTTAATGAAACGATGGATACGCAATTTCTCGTCCTTCATATAATCTACATATGGAAGGAGCTCGAGAAACCGACTCTCATACTGGGCCACTGTGAGGCCTCTCTGCTGGAGATCATGGAACTCCTCTATCTGTCTCTGTCTGAAATGCTCGGAGAGGTACCTCTCTCGAAATCGGGCTACAAAAGACTCCCAAGTGAGTGTGTCAATAGCCACCCCTCCAATGGACTCCTCCTGCTGCCACCAAATGGAGGCCTTATCCCGTAGGAGATGAACTGCAACTCGTGCCTTTAGATTACTCCCGTAAGGGCGCAATCCAAAGCATCACTGTAAACTCTGTAACCAGGCCTCTGCTACTGACCCGTCAGTGGATCCCAAAAATAAGGGTGGCTGGAGTCGTATTATCTCCCGAATCTCATCCCCAACATCTCTAGGGGGTCTACCTCTGTCTCGTATCCCATGATGAACTGACTCATCCTCGTGATCACCATGGCCCACGGCACCCCTGGGTGGAGGACTCCTACTCCTCTCTCTGCTAGCTGCTCCACCTCCCCCTGGAACCTCTGCTCCTCTCTCAGAAGCCTGTTGCTCCTGCTGATGATCTACAAGTGGTAATCTCTGTTGAACTACCCCAATCAAATTCTGAAGGGCGTTCATGATAGCCTGATTAGGGTCTGGTGGTGGAGGTGGTGGTGGTGGAGGTGGCGGTGGTGGTCCACCTCCCTGCTCTGCACCGACTCGTGCAGCTCTACGACCTCGGCCTCGTCGGCCAGCTCGTGTGACAACAGGCATCCTACACAATAGGTTAAGTTAGATGAGTTGAAACGTAATGGGTCTAAAGGTTCCAATGTTGAAAACTTAGCTCTGATACCAAATGTCATGCCCAAAAATAAACAACCAAAAACGTAACAAAAATTTTTTTTTTTAGGGTGAAATGTAATAACATATGTCATTGTCACGTACTTCGATCTACTTAGCCAAAGATCAACACAGATACGCCTATGCTGGAAATGGTTAGGGATATGCTTGTAATGACAATAACAAGAAGTGGATCTATCAAGGGAAATCTATCTCAACTAAGCCCTCATCAAGAAAACGTTGCCGGTCCTGCTATCAGGATGAACTTTAATTGAATTGACTATTATCTTGTTAAGAGGTTCCACTGCTAGATGTGTATGAATATAAACCCGACGAAAAAAAATACTAGATTAATCATTTAAATCATTCTTAGTTAGGTTGGAACATAATACTGCTAACTAAAAATCTAATTCATTAATTACCAAAATTAGAATTTAATGGCTAAAGGATTATAATTGGCACCTAAAAACTAATGTCCTGCTCCAATAACCCTCACCTAAAGATTCACCATACCTATCACTTCCTAATACTATGTTCTATCCTCTAAAAGAATTCTAACATAACAACAGGTAATTATTTCCTAAACATCTTGTACTCATCCCTTAATTAACTAATTGATTTATTTATTGAACCCACGACCTACTAAAACATTAGTAAGTAATTGGACAATCATCTTAAGTGTCAATAAGTCCCCGAGGTTTAACATAGCTGGTCTAAAATAGACAGGTCACCAAATTAATTAAACTTAAACATTACTTAATATTTTAACATATTAAAAGTTAAATAAAGATATCATCTCCTAACCATATCCTAACATTAAAACTATCCCTAGAATAATTTATCCTTAAAAAGGAAAGTTAGTGCATAATTCACTCTATACACAACTCATCTAACCTATAATTTAATTACCCCATTTACTAATAATTACAAGGAAAGGAATAACAAATAATTAAAATTAGCAAGGGGGAAAAATTCAAATTCTAAAAAGGCTAGTCTACCCCCTATGCTAACCTACATCACCCACTAGCCAATCATAAAGCCAAGGGGAGCGCACTTTAAGAGGACAAAAGGAAAGACAAGCTTTGAGGGCCCCACCAATCTCATGGATGGGATTTTCGCACAACCCAAGGCTAGAGAAAATTAAGAAGATGTTAAAAGTCAATGCAACAAACAAGACAAGTGTGCTGCATTCCCCAAGAAGATGACCAAGTGGATGGTGCGCCTAGCAAGGAGGAAGGACTGTTTTAATGACAAAAGAGAAGGTGTCAGATCTTCAAGAACATAATAAGGTACGCATGTAAGAGGTAGTTGAAAGGTGGATGGTCCATTATACCATGTCAGCCATGTCTACATGGAGATAAAGTAAAAAGCAAGGCAAATGAAATCCTTGGTAAGTGTCACTTCCTAAAAGCCCTTCTACCCACGTAGGGAAAAGAATGATGATAAAAAATTTAATGTTATCTCTGCCATGCCTCTCTCCTGCGCCTAGGAAGAGGACTTTGTGGGGGCCACTAACAAGTGGGGAAGGTCTAAAAGTGATATTCTATTTGTGAACTTTATTAAGACCCCATAAAACATGATTTGGTGAGTAAATGACATGGTAATAGGTAGATTAGAGTATGGTTTAGTTTAGGTAGTTTTGTTTAGTGTATAAACAAAAATAAGGAATATTCTCTGTGTAGTATGGGGATAATTTTTATCCCCATACATTTTCCAGAGAGCAAAATTGCTCATATAAATTCTGGAAGTGTCTCTTTTTTTTTTTTAATATGACAATTACTACAACAACTTGATTTCTTTATTTTATTTACTAGACATAGGTGAGGTGTTTAGAATGCAATTAAGGAAATTAGTAAGTCTAGAATGCATATATGTCTCTCATTTGATATTTTACCTGTCAATAATTCCATGGATAGTCTTATTGAAAGAGAATGAGAAATGACCAAGTTTCTTTATCCAAGTATAGTTTTATTAAGTATGAGTTTGGTCTAAAATTGGATAGATTGCAATGAGCTTACAACTATGAATCCAATATTAAGAGTTTCATGGCTATCCATATTAATGAAATTTTACATACTATTGAATGATTTTCATGACCTTTCTTGCCAACTTTGAATAACTTTTTTTTTAAAAGAAAATAACTCCACTATCTTAAGAAGCAAACATCAATTAGACAAGATAGAAATACATTGCATTTTCATTATAGACATCCTATCAATTTCATTACATAATCTCTATGGTGAAGAAGCATTTACATTACAATTATATATTACACTTTGATGGAATACTCAATGAGAGATCAACATAAAAGAGCTACTTCACTTCATCATATTACATACACCTTTTCATATACATCTACTATTTTACAATGAACTCAATAATGGAAATTCTTTACAATATACAAGAGAGAAGGATCTCCTTCAAGGTCAATATTACAACAACCTAGGAGAGTTGATACAAGCTCAACAAGAGAAACTTCTTCAAGCTTTTCCACTTGGGTGTTGACCTCAAAACCTGCAACAAAGGGGAGAACCATGGGTGCTCACCACCCAACCAAGGTCTCTTATGAGACCACCCCCAAGCTTGGAGAACCAAGGCTAAACGGGTATGCAACAAGATCAACAAGATGCTCACAAACAATTTACACAATGCACATACAACAAATTACTCCCTTCCAAGGTTACACAAATGAGTCTTACAAGCTCATTGAGAGGGTGGAGGTGGGCTTTTCCAAGGGGAGAATGCCATTACATACAAATTTTCTCACCATGAGTATTCAAATGCCTCTTCAAGGCTACATATCCAAATGCCTCTTCAAGGCTACATATCCAAATGCCTCTTCAAGGCTACATATCAATGCATATCCAAATGCCTCTTCATACACATACTTTGCTTAACATCCTCTTCAAAATACAAGAATGCAATGGCTTCCATGGTGCCCATACACCATGGACTTATCCCTCTTCTCCAAGAGAAGAGACTCTCACCTCATGGAGAGCCCAACTAACCCCTCCACCCATAGGCCACTTCTTCCCTTCCCAAAGGGTGAGTAATGCCTCACACCCATAAACAAGAACTCCCTCAATCAAGCAAAAGAACAAGATCAACCATGAAATCAAACCCAAAATCCCTCCCTTACAACACATTGCCACAACAAGAATCAAGATTCATATACATGAGAGGGAAAGATACAAGCTAATCTAATGCACAAGTAGAAAGACTCCATGAGAAGAGTAACCAACCTCCACAAGTGTGATGGAAATGGAAATTTGAGAAGAGCTTATCCACTTTTTCTTCCTCCTCCAAAACCCTAAAGTCTCTAAAATTAGAGAGTGGGTGAACACCCTCTAATTCTATCCAAGGCCTCTAAAAAGGGCTCCAAATTCTACCCACCCACCAATCATAATGGCAGATTTGACTCTAAGGTCTCCTTGATTTCCCTTGTCCCCCCATGATTAATGCTTGATTGGAAGGAAAGGTGAAGTTGGGTAAGAATCAAGATCCATCCAATCTCGTAGGTAAGGGTAAATGGGTCAAAAAAAGGGTTGCCAAAGTCTCTAGGGGGTTTAGGGTATGCTCAAAACCTTCCTAACCCATACCCCTAACATTAAGATACATAAATTATGCCAAAAAATGACCCCTAGAACTCCTTATTGGCCTCTAGAAGTGGCTGGAATAAAATAAATTTAAATGAGTACATTACAAGTGTCAAGTGACACTAACAATTGCACATTACATACAAATGCCAAGAAAGACAACACGAAGCTAACTACTAATGCACAAGAAAATTCACTTTTACGACAAGTTCACATTACAACGAGGCTTTGTAATCCCACATGGGACTAAGCCTTGGTTTACTCAGTACACATGTGTTTAACCTTGGTTCTCCGATAATTCCCATGGTTCTCGTACCTGCACACTTCACTTCGAGCATCAGTAGTTCAAGATGATGACATTACATGAAATATACATATTCAATTTCCTATTTAGTATCATAACTCAATATGTATAGCTCAATTCAAATCACAATTTTTCATTCAATAATATTCGAACATCATAAGTACATAATCATCATGTGCAGTAATCAAATCTAATCATGAATAATTCACTTAATCAACGATGCATAATAAAAATCATGATGTACTCTAGATTCACATCCACACCTACATAATATAATAATCACCATCAAAATATCATATCTCGAGTCTCAATCCAAAATAGATCAACAAATGTATCACTGTATCAAAATGCAGATAAAGAAAGATGCTATGACGGGTCAGGGTGAGGCCTCACAGATTCCCACTAAATCATGATATCTTCCTGCAGAGGATAACTTAAAAAAACAACCTCGCTCTGACACCACTTGTTAGGATTAACAAGGAAGAAATAACAATTACATGCAAATATAACTAATATAAAAAAAAAATAAACCACAGAAGAGAACACAAGACACAAAGATTTAACATGGTTCACCCAATCCTTGGGCTACGTCCACCAATAGTGTGATGAAGGGTGCTCCCCTTAATACCACAAACACATAATAGAAATAGAGAAACAACAACAATATGCAAGAACACAAAATGGGCTTCTTATTATCTCCACAAATGTGGAATTACAAACTTTTAGAATTACAATATGCAAAGACACATGGGCATTCCCTTACAATATTTTTTAGGACAAAGCCTCGAATCAATACCCAGATCTACTACCCAGAACTATCCTAGACAACACTATGGGCCTTCTTTATATAGGCATTTTCCACCGCCCGAGAAGGTTCTAGAAATTTAGCCCTTAGGGCCGAACAACTTAGAATTATTTTATTTTTCAATTTATTACATCAAAGTCAGCTCAAAATAACTTTTGAAACCCGAACAAAAATTTTGAAGGAAAATTAATTTTCACCATTTCAGGTGGCCCAACTTTCAGAGACCATAATTCATCACCAGTTGACCCAATTGACTATTATAACCCCATTTTGAAAAGGCCATGATGCACTCTACAGGCTTGACTTGCCCCAGCAACTATCACCCAAATTTTTGACCTCATCTGAGGCCTCTAAAGCCTTCAAAATTGAGTTCAAAGTTTTTGTATCCTACTACCAATACCGAAAATCTTTAATATATTCAAAACTAGACCTGATCTAGCCATGAAACTTTACTAGTAGACTGATATGACTGAGATGAACCTCCACATGTAAAATCAAAACATTCTAAGATCGTATGACCAACTTACTAAAAATAGCAAGTTTCCATAAATAGCAGCTCTGCACAAGATATCCCTTATTGAATACAAAAACATAAATATTTTGGGTGATGCAAGATTGCTCTTACACCCAGGATGCTCCTACATCACAGTGAGTCCAATATTTTTATTATCTAGTGATTACAATCCGTAATCCCTTTACAAATCAATTCTGTTGCAAGTACTAAAATCATACATTATGAAATCCCTAACCCTAAGCCATATTATACAATATTTTTCCACTTTAGGATTATAATGAGTTACAATATGTCGGCCCAAAAATAGCTGAAAATAGGTCAGGAGAAAAAGTGTACAATACTTTCTTGGATAGTACTTTCCTGATCAATCACCACAAGCTAACAACATATTGACAAATAGTCATGTTTGTGACACATAACTTGTGTTAATCAAAGCATTTCAGTACCCCAGGATGCCTATTTTAGCTAACACATATATTAAAGATCTAGTTTACGAAGAAGTATGTGTCTAGATTTAAATTAATTATTGATTGCAAACTAATGAAAGAAAGTATGGCTCATGGCATTCCATACAAGTCTAGGAATATTTCTAACTTCAAATCATAAACTATAATCATAAAGCATCATTTATATACATCATAATCTATATATATGTACATATGGTATTAACTATAAGAAAAGTATGCCAAGTGTCCTAGGTTTACATAAAACCAAAAAACTCTATACAAAATACTTTGATTATCCTTATTGATAAAGATTAGCTATTCCTATCTATAATTTCTAAGTACTATTAGTCTTAATTCTATCTAGGCTGCTTCTTCCTTCATATTTTTGAACACTATTAGTGTTTCCTCATCTATGTCATGGTTTTTCCATCCATGGGAATTTCGCTTAACAGTCGGCGCAATGAAGCAAATCCTGTGTGCTTCATCTTCGCAATAGTCCTTTGGAATTTCATATCCTTTTTCTCTCCAATATTCTTTCAACCATTCCATAGTCATAGGATTTCCTAGCATGGATTTCATGAAAGAATCCATATTCCTTTTCATAGTAGGCCAAAACATTTCAAAGATAGCTGCCTCTCTGTGAACCAAAATTGGACATTTCTGAGAAATTGGGATTATGGGGATTTGGTTTTCTTCAATTCTCATATAAATTTCTAGGAATGGAATGTGATTTTTTGAGTCTATACAATGTAAAGTAGCCTCCAGTCCTTCCAATATATCCTTGTTGAAAATCTTATTGGTAACATTGAGAATTTCCTCTTTTGGATATCTGGCCTCAGTTGCCAGTGATATGAATAAACCAATGATGTGACCATTAGCACATATTGTGAATGCATTATCAAGTTAGAATTCTCCAAGGCTCTTCTCAAGGGCCCTTCTGCAGTCATTGGGGATATCTAGTAAGATATTATTCCACCTTTCTGGAAGAATTGGCCCTTGAAATGCCATTTGATGCTTCCCATAAGAGAAAGTTACCACATTAGTCTCCATTCCAATACCTTACTTACTTGCAGAGAGATGATTTGTTTTAGGGATAAATACTTGGTTCAAGGTTAAATGCTATTACGAAGGGTCTGGAGAAAGTCATGCGAGTGTTAAATGAGATGAGCTATCCTAAAAATCATGACAATTTGGGGTGCTTCGAGAAATGAACTTAGGAGAGTACAAAGGTATTGTGATGCCACTCCAATTATTGATGAAAGCCAGGTACTTCTACCTGGGAATTTGGATTAGGTAGCAAAGATTTCAGGAGATCATTGGCTTGAAATTTAATGATTAAAGTTCTAAGGTAAGGGGAGATAGATGTTCTCAATATTAGCTAAAATGATTAGAAGAGATAGACTAGTGTATTAACAATACTAGATGCAATCAAATAGTTATACTTTGTTGATATTCTGTCGATATAGTGAAAAACATCTATAATTAAAGTTACTTCTATTTGAATGCATCAATAAACTAGGGTTGAACTACTAATTTTAAGATAATGGTATAAAGAACCCCTGTGATATTGGACGAATATCCTCATAGTGGATAGAAATTAATGGATAATTCGAAGAGGATTTAAAATATAAGATTGATTATTAGGGGAAATAATAAAATTGAACTTATGATTTTTAACAATATTTTCTTTATCTAATGATTTAAGCTATATGCCTATTGGGTCATAAATTTGTTTAAAATTACCCATGTCCATAAATATGAATTAAATCAATGTAATTAAGGCTACTCAAAAAATAATCTTAGGATGAAAAGACTATGAAATCAATTCTAAACTCTGTAAGTGGTTTAGGGTCCTTTTAACCCTTTCATTCTCATTCCTTGTTAGATCCTTAGGTATAATAAAACTAAACTTGTCGCAGGTTTGAGAGTACTAATAACTGTCAATGATTCCTCTTCATTCCTTAGTCTGAGTTTCATACTATTAGTCTATTCACTTTATAGATCCAAAGGATAGCATAAATATTATACCCACTACGGAAATGTAAGTTTGAATCTAGTTTTAAGCTCTAAATTCCTTTACAGGCTCAATACCTCAATATGATTGCTGAGTTCATATATTAAAGCCCTTATCTTTGCCTTAAGGTCAGAGAGCTATCTTTTGGGTAATTATTTTTAGAGTTTATCAAATTTAACAATTGCCATTCCAAATGAAAATAATTTGAAACTTACCTACCCAAGAGAAAAAAATTTAAACATTACAAAACCCTACTACAGCTATCTGTAACTCTACCTGCTTAAAATCAATCAAAATAATACCTTCTTAAAATCAATCAAAATAATACCTTTTTAATTTAAATGAAACTTTCCATCCTATGTCAAGTTATCCAGCCTACTATTAATTTATAAACAAAATGTCTTTCTCAAAACACATCTTCTTCATCTTATATCTAGCTACTAGACCAACAACTCTTACCTTGTTTGTTACCTTCCAACATGAACAATATAAGTCCTTTTTGTATGTGTATGTGATATTTGAGTATGAATGTACCAAATGTGATGTTCGTTAGCTTCATAATATTAGAATGTTTGTACTTGACCAAGGACTTATATTGTCATAATGCCAAGAAACGTGAAATCTACTAAACTTAATTTGGAAAAAAAATGGTAGTGTCTAAATCATAAATTAACAACGCATGTCAAAACAAGGGATATGTTTTCAAAGTATGATTTGGTGGTGATTAAATATTTAAACTCTTAAACTAAAATGCATGTTTAAATATGTTTAGTTTATGATTAAGCTACTACCTCTTGAAGAGTAACATTAATTAAAAATTCTAATATTAAATAGAGCAGGATCTAGGATAAATTTCCTATTAAACAAATTTGAACAAAGCACAGAATGATATATTATTTTAGATTAGAGCTTTACTTTCTTCTACAATCTTGAGTCCAAGATTTCCTTAGGGCTTGTCTTCCTTAGAATATGCCTCAAGAACATGAGGCCGTCAAGGAGCTTTTATCTTCTTGGCCCAATTTTAGCCCAATACTATCTTCCAAGATAAAGTCATTCATCCAATTTTCCTCAAGAGGTGAGCGTAAATGGGTAAAGAAAAACAAGAAGTCCAGGTTCCTTCTTATTGAAGGATTTTCCTCTATATATCTATCCCAGTCCTCTAGTTCAAGAATAAGAGAGGTAGAGACATATTTAATGTTGACTACGCTTCTTTCGTATTCTTTGGGTTTCAGAATAGATAAATCTATTCGAATACTCTTTAGAACTTTGTTCAAATCTACCTGATATTTCCTTTTAAAGATTCTCCTACACAGACTCCCAATAGTTTTAATGTTTAGGTCTACATGAAGGGCCAAAGCTAAGAACATCACCAGAATATCTGTGTTAACACAGTACCTGTTGGTATTTTCTTTAAACTCACTTTCCATTACCACATATACGGATCTAAATACAATACTAAATTTGATCATAATAATCTTTCTGATCCTGCTAGAGGAAATTTAGCCATCTAAGGCTACTTGTTTGTGTAAGCTTTACAATTTGATTGGGGTAGCCATTTCTAGGGAATTGTTAATTGTGACCAGGATAAGTATATACTATGTCGTGCTTTATTTATAAAGGTTTCTAAAGAAAGTAAAAGGAAAGTGAATCTTAAACAATTGCGATTCCTGGGGAAGCCAGAGTGGCTAGTTTATTATATTATTATTTATTCCAGCTGTCCTTAAAACTTGAAGGTGCATAGTAAATAGATGCGTGTATGTTACTGATGTCAACTTAGGAGATGCCTCAAAGAAAAATCTTTCTATTTTTAAGGTAGGAGGAGTAAAACCACATGACTAAATATATGTGATTATTTGAATATAATAAGAGAATATCTTTCTATCCTGATACTATATTTAGAGAATACATTTAATTTATAAATAAGACGAAACATGTTTCATCTATCGTAATTAATAAATTGATACTAATGACTAAATATTGAAATATGAACGAATTTAAAATATAAACTACCTATAGACACTAAGGAAAAATGCAAATAACTAGGAACGACCCGAAGGAAGCATATGAGCCTTAAGCTATCCTATCAATAATTCTTTCTAGATGGATAAAGGAAAAGAAGAATATGGAAGAAAAAGATAATGGCTGAAAGAAAAAATAAAATTAACCCTAGATGATTAAAAAATTGACAGTACAAATATTTATCAAAGAGAATATTAATCAAAGAGAAGCTAAGCACTCTTAAATTTGCCTATTAAATTGTTGTATTATGTATGTCTTAAAAAATGTTTGTATGTCTCTATGTATGGATATATGGTATTGAGCCTAAAAGATCCTCTAAGGTTTGATGTCTGTGTAATATGAATAAACATTAATTAAAAGACATAACAGTCTTGTAAAATGAAAAGATATCCCTGTTCATAGCTTATAACTCCGAGAATACGAGAACTAAAACTGTATTAATAAGGCTGAAGTGAGTCTTCTAACTATATAACCTATAAAGGGACCATACATTTTAGACTAACCTTGAACTCATTCATTAGTAGTCCTGAATTATTCCGTAGCAGGGGCAGCCTATTTTCATTTTTATTTCCTTCTCTTCCTTTGAAGCACCTAATAGTTCCATCTTAAACCCACCTTTCTTGTGGCTGACAATGGTTTCTTCACTTATTTCATGAAAATTTGGAGTGACGAGAGCATGTCAAAGCCCTTTCTCTCTAGTAGTGCCGCTCCTCCTCTGTATACAAAATCTTCCTTAGAGTTACCTTGAACCCTTAATCCCCAGGAGGAATAAGAAGTTCATTTTATCTCTTCGGATTAATGATGCCCCTGAATGCTATTTCCCAAATTAAAGGAAATAAGCCTGATTCCATGCTTGTGACCTGCCATTGAGGCTAGCACTATTCCTTCAGAAAAACACACAAATATCATCAAACTTAAAAAACTCCATATGTCCCCGCTTCCTTAAATTTAAACTGAAATCTCCTGGCCATAGCCACACTACTATACTCATGTCATAACATGAATCCATTATTCTAGGATAAATCCATAATAACCCTTGCATTGTAGCTGTCATTGGGATTTGATCTTACTTGAGGGATGGCACTTTTCTTTATAATGGTTATATATATTTTTTTTAAAAGGCTGATGTGTACGCCTTAATGTAAGTGGAGCTATGTAGGAGAGACTATTTGCTAGCCCATTACCTCATTTTACTATAGGTGTGCTACTTCATTGGGGATTGGACTTTAATAAGATCTGATGCCACCTTCTTAAAGGAATTTTGGCTATTACAAACTAAAGTCTTAGCATAAGGGGCATTATTCCCTGATGAACTCTCAATTCATGCTATACCCATTTTTTAAGTGATGACATTGTCCTAACTAGTATTACACTAGGGTTCCTGAACCTTTAGGAAGGGCTATTATGACCTAAAGATGAAGCTTAAGATGATAAGTTATACTTATGATAGAGTAATCCCATCTGCCCCTAAATTAGCTAATTCATCCACTCTCTTATTACCTTCTCTATAAATGTGATTAATTGAGACTTCTTGAAAGGATTCACATAGAGTCAAAGCTTGGGAGAGAAGGGAGTTTAATCTCCAGTTTGGAGTAGCTCTTTTTTTGAGCACATTAATGATAATTGCTAAATCCCCTTCTATTTCTAATTGCTTTAATTCTAGGGAGGTGCTCTTTTGAAGGCCTTTAACTAAAGCATAAAGTTCCACCCAATTATTTGTTTCAATACTAATAGGAGCTGCAATTGCATCTATTTCTTCTCCATCTTGATTATGAATGCAACATCCAATGCCTACTGTCCCTGGGTTGCCTCTAGATGCACCATCAAAGTTTAGCTTGTACCAACCATCCATTGGAGGTTTCCATTTGCATTCATCTCTCTTTGATGTCTTATTTTGTGTATTCAAACCAATAAAAGGTGGGAGGGCCAGACGCACCCAATTCCCACACATTTTACCATCCCAATGACTCATATTGAGATTCATTTTTAGGATTTTGGTTGTTTTACAATTCATATTCCCTATGGTTGCAACTTCTATTTTATTGCATAACTGTTTCCATTCTAGTTTTTCTTCTTTGAAAATTCTTCTATCACATTCTTTCCAAATTTCCCAAACTAAAATAGAGGGAAAAATAGTCCATAGGTTGGCCTATATACTCCTTTGTTTGATGATTGGCCATGCTTGCAGCATTGCACTGAGGGAATGGGGAAAGGCTGATGACCATCCCAAGTTCCCTTGAAACTAATCCCAACAATGATTTGTAAAAGGACAGTTCAAGAATAGATGGTCAACATCTTCTTTGCTCTTTTCACAAAGAGAGCATCTACTTGGGCCAGAGAAACCAAGTTTCTTAAATCTATCTACAGTTAAAAATCTATAATTCATTGGCTACCATGTGAAAAAACTAGCTTTCGGTGAACAATCCTTGCCCCAACATAGGTGGATTGGTAAAGTGGTTTTGGGTCTTTTGTAGTTTTGGACAATGAGCTTATATCCATCCTTAGTGTTATATTCTCCTGACTTAGATCCATCCCATACTAATGAATCTTTTGAGTTGTCTAACAAAATCTTTCTATTCTTGAGAATATCCATGATTGTTGTTTCCTTAGAAGATGAAATCCTAAAATTTTTAAAGGATTTCCAAACCCATTTATCTCCATTGAAAGTAGTGTAGTCTTTGAGAAAGAGACCAATCTTTTCCTTCAATAGATTAATGAGGGAAGGGTTATTAAACTTCTTTGATATTATCTCATAACCACCCCATGAGTCATCCCAAAACAAAATCTCTTCCCCTAACCCTGGGCACCAAGTTAATTTCTCCATAATAATATGTCTACATTTGATCATAAAATCCCATATTCTTGATCCTTTTGGAGGATTAGATTCTCTAAAGATGTTAATGGGGGAATATTCTTTCAAATATTTGTGAATGAGTGTCTTTTCCCATTTAGCTTTTGGGTTTCTAAAGAGTCTCCATAGTAGTTTGGCTCCTAGGGCACATCCTTGGTCCCCTAAGTTTTTAAGACCCACCCCACCTTGCTCTTTTGGTTTACATATGTTATCCCATAATATTAAAGGGATTTTCTTATTTTCATTGCTCGCTTGCCAAAAAAATGTTCTTAAGTTCTTGGTGATTTTTTATCTTTTATTTGCAGGAAGGTGCATACAGGATAAATGATAGGTTGGCATAGCTACCAAAACTAACCTCACCATGGTGGTTCTACCAGCAAAGGACAACCATCTCCCCTTCCATGAGCTCATTTTGTTTTTTATTTTATCAATAATGGGATCCCATATATCTGTAGCTCTGTTGTCCTTAACTAAGGGAATACCCAGGTATTTACAAGGGAGCTTACCTTGATTAAAACTGAGGATCTTGCAAATATCTTTTTCAGTTTCAATATCAGTATTGAAGAAGAAGATGTCTGATTTGTCCAGATTATATCTTGTCCTGAAGCTTTTGAATATGTCTTCAAGATCCTCTTAAAGGGTTTTGCCTCCTTTCTATTATTGGCTTCGTATAAAAGAGTATCATCCACAAAATGCTGATGAGTAGTGGGGTCCAAGTTACTAGTAATGGATATGCCCTCGATAGCCCCAGTTTCCTTTTCTTTTGAAATTTCTCTACCTAGAGCTTCCACCATGATTATGAATAGAAAAGGGGAAATGGGGTCACCATGTCTAAGTCCTCTGGAAATGCCAAAAAAACTTCTAGGGTTCCATTCACTAACACCGAAATCATAGGAGTGGAAATACATTAAAAAATTAAGTCGATCCAGCTTTTAGCAAAGCCAAAGGCTTCCATGCATTTGTATAGAAATCTCCAATCGACTTTTTCATATGCTTTTTTTATGTCTAATTTAATAAGCATGCTTGGGTTCTTATTTTTGAGGATTGAGTGTATAACTTCTTGAGCTATGATTACCCCATCAAAGATGGATCTTCCTAGAACAAAACCCATATGTTCTTCGCTGATGATCAGAGGGAAAATTTTTTGAAGTCTAAGGGCCAATGTTTTGGTAAGCAATTTGTACAATGTGTTACACAGTGCAATTGGTCTAAAATCAAGGCTAGTTGGTTTCTCTTTTTTGGGAATGAGATAAAAAATGGTATTGTTTACTTAATTAAGTATTTTCCCTAAGTTTCTAACCTCTTTTAAGGCTTCCATAACCTCCTTTCCACTAAAGTGCCAACACTTCTGAAAGAAAATAGCCAAGAAGCCATCTAGTCCCAGAGATTTGTCAGGATTCATTTGCATTAAGGAATGTTGAATCTCATCCATGGTAAATTTTCCAGTTAAAATTTGGTTATGTTGTTTAGATATGACTTTAGGGATATTTTTAAGAAGTTCTGCTCGACATCCCAGATTCAAAGATTCTCTATTATTCAGAATGTTATCAAAGTAGTTTACTGATTCTTCAGCTATACCTTTGGAATCCTCTATGGTTTCACCCTTGCCATTAATAATACAAGAAATTCTATTAGTATTTCTTCTTTGTTTGGTGCTATTATGAAAAAATTTAGTATTTCTATCACCTGCTTCTAACCAAGCTTCTCTTGATTTTTGTTTCCAAAAAATTTCTTCTCTAGCCAGTATCTCTTCATAATTTTTAAGTAAATTCTTCTCCCTATGGTACAAGTCATCATTCATTCCCTCCTTGATAACCTGAGAATTAACTTTTCCCAATTCTGATTCTAGTTCTAGTTTCTTTTCAAAGATGTTGCCAAACTTAGACGAGTTCCATTCTAACAACTTCCTTTTAATCCATTTTAGTTTGTTTACTAATCTAACATTTTGGAGCCTAATATCCTAGGCTCTGACTACCAAGACTCAATAAGCTTTAGGATATCCGAATCCCTTAACCATGCTTGTTCGAATTTAAAGGCACATTTTTTTGGTTTAGTTTGTGTTAAGATGCTGAGAAGTATGAGATAGTGGTCTGAACCGGATAACGAAAGGATGTTGGCTGAAAGTGAAATATCATAATTGGTTAGATTACCTTTAAGAAAGAATCTATCTAATTTCTCTTCTATGTTGCAAAAACCTAGCCTTCTATTATTCTAGGTGAAGGAGTTATCCTTTGTCGAAATTTCAAGGAGAGAGTTCTTGTCTCTCCAATGTGTAAAGTCTCTAGAAGCTAATGGAAGGGTATTCGCTCCTCCTTTTTTCTCAGAGATTTTTGTTATCACATTAAAATCCCCTTCTAGAAAATAGAGCGTATCCTTTGTCTGATTGAGATACGATTCTATCTCTTGCCAAATGAAAAGTTTTTCTTTATTTTGAATAGGTCCATATACATTTACTAGATTAAAGATCACATTGAGTCTAAAGTTCTTGACCATTCCACTCATCCAAAATTGTCTTCTTTCTATAATGTCTATTGATATACTACGAGGATCCCAAATAATAGCCAATCCACCTAATGCACCCTTTTTCGGTGAGGCTTCCATTTCCCTCAGCCATAATTTCTTTTTAAAATTTCCTAATTCTATGTTATCTAACTTTGTTTCTTGAATTAACATAATCTCTGGATTGTGAATTTTGATGCAGCAATTGATCAAACGCTACTTGTTAGGGGCATTCATGCCCCTAACACTCCATGAAAGGACACCTTGGGAAGGCTCTTCCCCTTCCCATCATTCAGAATATATGTAATTTTGACCTATCCTATAGCTTCCCTTGCCAAGCCTCTTGATTCCACAATCGGCTTTCTTCCTCTTTTCCTTACTTTTTCGCACAATCCAGGTTTTTCCTACTCTCCTTAAGCTGAGCTATGCCTAGAGATTCCTACTACTATGATTCTTTTTCCTCCAAATTAATTAACAAATCTTCTACAGATCCTTCTAGGGTGGCTATATTCAAGTTGATTCCCTCCGCTAGGAGCGCTTTCTGGCATTCTAATTCTTCTAGATCACAAATCTCCTCCAGAAGTTGTTCCATTAATTCCTCTATTAATGACTCCCCTAAATAGTTCACTATTTTATTTACTTCATCCTTAATTTTTTCATTTTCAGATTTTAAGTTTTCTAAATTATTTAATGGATCTTCATTAGGGGTATCTCTAGAATTTGGAGATAAATTAATATTAAGCACTGCCTCACCAATAGAGTTTCTAAGAATAGGGCTTCTTGTGGGATCATTTCCCAATATCTTTCCCTTTGTCCCAAAACTTTGAAGACCCTTTTCCACTGATTTCTCTGTGTTCATATCTGAGGCTTCATTCTGTTCCTCCCTAGTTTCTATATTATTAATGTTTAAAGAGTTCAAAAATTCGTGTTCATCTGAATGCTCTATGCTAGGATTGAAAGAATTTAAAGGTATAGGTTCCTGGAAATTGTTCTTATCCTCAGACCAAATTTTATTTAGAGTGCAATAATTAATTGTTTTAAAATTACTGTTAATGGAGGGGAGGTTTTGACATAGGTGATGCTACTATATTCTTAATTATTTTTGAGAGTGTTATCGAGGCATCATTTCTCATTATTTATTTGATAAAAATATTTTTTCATCTATTAGATTCATCTATGTCACTGGTCTCATCATCAAATAATAACAAAAAATCAATAATGTCTTTACTTGAGGTTAAGTTTTTGTCAATTTCTAAATTATAATTTGTGGTCATAATCTTAACATGTTTACTTAGTGACTCTGTTCCCGAATTAAAAGGGCTTCTATTACTGGAGTTTTAACTTGCAAATTTGAGTTAGACCAAATTTTATTTTTTAGGGCCTTTGTTGAAATAGGTTGAGATGCTGGGGTAGTGATGTCCTTACTGGTAGTCTCTGGATTAATACATACTAGTTTGAGGTTACTATTCTTATTCTTCATAGACTCATCCTACTTAGGGGAGTGATTGAGAAAACAAAAACCTCCTGAAGTCTGATTAAAGGATAATTCAGGAATGGGTTCTATAGAAATTGAAACTTTGGGGTAAGGATAGATTTCCCCTTCCTCTAAAGATGAAGAGAAAGTATTAAGATTGTGTTCTATATTATTCTGATTAGGGCTTCTAGTAAAACCTACATATTCTTGGAACTTAATATCACCATTGTTTCATACACATAAAACACAAACTTCCTTCTCTGCGTTGGTGTTGTTAGCAAGGGTTTTGAGAATAGCCGATGGAGAGTAAGCATCCTTTTTCCTATTTTTAAGTTGTGAGTCCTCTATCACAACATATTTCCAAAGGGAAGTTGATAGATGTGTTAAGATTCATTTTGACAATAATGATTCTTTCTGCATGAACCAAATCATCATTTACAACACCTACAAATTGCCCTAAATAATTTTCTATCTCTCTAAGAGAATCCTTATCTAAGAGTTCAATTGGGAGATTATTGAGAATAATCTCTCTATCAATAAGAAAATCCTTCAATTTTAATGGATCAAAAAGAGGCGACCGGTCAAGGAAAGAAAACCCTTTGTTCCTAAATTTTGGTAAACCCTCAGAAAGAAGTTTTATTTTTAGATTCTTACTAGAACAATCAATATAAATAATTTTCTCTTGAAGGACAGTGGTATGTAATTTTTTGATTAGCTGAGATTCAATCCATGCTATAATAGTTTCTGCCGAAACCCCTATGCCATTCCAACTACAGAAAAAACCATACTTTGTACACATTTTTGGTATTCTGCTAAATATTCCATTCTTAATGAGTAGATTTAATTGAATAGGGTTAGGTGTTAAAGAAAGTTTACTAAAGTCCTGAGTTCCTACTGTATTATAATTTATATTACCTTTTTGGTCTAAACCCATTGATCTTCTATGCGGTGGAGAATAAACCTCCCCTGTAGATGGATTTGGGCGTAGCTTACCAGATTCTACCCATTTGAGACCTGAGATTGAGTTAGGCTTTTGAAGATTTCCAAACACCAAATCATTGTTCTTTATGGGGCATTGAATCCTTTGGTGTGGGGGTGAGTAAATTTCATGTTTATTACTTAAAGTTCTATCTATATTTGAAATTGTATTATGCCTCCCCCATGGTGAAGCCCTAACCCTAGGGGAAGAGGACATTAACGTAGATAACTTGTTTGATATGTTAAAGGAAAAAGGAGCAATAGGAGCCTTAGAAGCAAATCTACATGGATTCAAAACATACTTCCAATCATAGAGCCAATCATTCTAGCATATTGTTTGAACATATGAGACTTTCCTTTCATCCCTACCAAACACCTTAGCATACTTCGTACTTGCAAAAATTGAAATCTAGTGATCGAGCGAGTTCACAAAAATAATTTTGGGTCGAGTGCGAATAACAAAGCTAAGCAGAGCCATTTTTCATCTAAGTTTTTCTTTTTTTTACAATTTCTATTTTAATTTTTTATTATTTAATATAAAATTAATTAATATATATACATTAATTAATATGTTAATTAGTAAATTTGGTAATTAAAAATGATATTTTTATACTATTTTTATAATTAAGTTGTATCTTTTCTTACATTAATATGATGATGTATCTTGTGATGCAGTTACAATATATTTGTATGTTGAAGTTTACTATATGGTTGTACTTAGTAGTGTAATTTACTTAGTAGTTAACTTATGTTTGTACTTGCTTCCACATATGTATTGTTTAAACAATAATTTTTTTTTATTTTAGCAACTTAGTATGATGTTCAGTTAATTTCTCTTGGGTTCCCTGATGGGGTGTTACAATTTACTTACAAATTTTTGAAGTTTGATGAACATTGGGGTGAAGGCATAAATTTCTTTAGGGAAAAACTAAAATGAAGAATAGTGTTCTCCAAAAACAAACAACAAAATTAAAATAATTCAATTTTTGAAAAGAGTATGGGTATAAGGTTGTGCTCCCTAAGGCTGAACTTTGGATTTTTTCTTAGAATAATAGGTGGGGCCCACTATTTAGTAATGTTGATATCATGTTAGTGAATAGGTGTTTGTGATAATGTAATAATAGTGATGTTAATATTACCTGGTACCAATCAAAATGATAATTGATAGTCGTTAACTACTTGCATGGGAGAGTTGAAAATTAAATGTTTTATTAAAGTTGTCATTTTAAAAGTAATTTAGCTAGGCATGATTAATATTTAGTTGTGAACAAATAGATATTGATGCAATTGAGGTAAGAGATTAAGTATAAAATATGATAAATTAAAACAAATCTTTGATTAAAAGTTTCTTGTCATGCACACAAAATTTAGATATAATGTAATGAAGGACTGGGTATTACTATTTAAACTAGGAGCATGACATGATATTACATTGAAAAATCTTGAAGATATTTCATATGTCGAGCTATTTATAGATTTGAGGGATGAATAATCAAGGACTAATATTTGGGAGATGAATGAAGGAGATTATTTTGAGAGGATTCATGTTAAGTTTTTTAGGTGTGGCCTTGTAATTGGTACACAAAATAAGTTTCATGATTCAAGGAATTTAGATGGTGAAGATATTTTTAAAAAAAGATGGATTATAAGAATCCCATAATACTCAATTATTTTTTTAAAGAGTTATATGGTTAGGATTTTCTAGATTGAATGGATATACCTAATTTGATGAGGGGACTACATGGAGACTTGTGAAATATTGGTTATGTACATACACCAATTATTTTTTTAACTCATGATCTTAAAGCTTGATTATGATTTGTCTTCATTTATCATATTTTAGATTGTGTAAATGATTGATTAGATCAAATAATTGATTATTAGAAACTATAAGTTTGATTAATGATAGAAATATCCGATTAATTAATTAAATACAAACATAATTTATTCAGTTAATTTAATAAATGTTGAATGAAAGAGATTTTGTGAATAGAAATATCAAGGAAAAATTTTAGATTTCTACTTGACTTTTTCCTCTTTTTGGAGTGTTATAATTTGCAAGGATTTTTCTAAAGGCACCTTGTCTTTGAATTCTATGTTGGAAGATGATTTATTTTTAGACAGAGTTGATAGATCAAAGATGATGTTGGGATAGTGGACATGCAGTATACTAGTCAATCTCCCACTAAGGCCATTGAATAGATTCCAATAAATAAAAAAGCAATAGGTAGAAAAACAACAATGAAAAGAGGGTGGATGTGGCGATTGAGAAAAGTCTTCCCAATATCAAAGAATATATGCATATATTTAAGGGATCCAAGTCCTCTTTTGGAATATAATGAAGATTGTCACGTAGTAATTCCTCATAGTTTTTCATATATAAAATAAAGCTTTATAAGCCATAGTACTGTAATGCATGTGGTATCTGATTTTGACTTAATCAAATATTTCTTCTCTATTTTCATTTGATATCAGAGTGCCTTTGACTTCCATGTCAGTGAAGTGATGTAATCTATTTGAGGGCTATTGGGATTTATTAGGAAGGGTGGTCTCCGTACCAGTTTGTGCAACTCAATTTTATTGTAAATGGATCATCTGCATCAAGAAATTTGAAGTCTATGCTCTTGTGTGACAGAGCCTTCAATTTTTTTTTTTAAAATTTGGATCGCTTGTGCCGAAGGTCTTTTCTTGTGAATTTATTAGATCACTCAATGACTCTACAACCAAACTCCTATAATTGAACTTCTCTGTAGAATTTGTTATATTCTTAAAAATATGTGGTCTTTACACCTCGATCTTTCATCTAGAAATCAATGAGTGGTGGGTTATTAAGGTTGAAGGTACCACGATATTCAGGGTGGCTAAAAAGTCAAGATTCATTAAGGATGAGCTAAGGAATTGGAGTAGAATAGTTTTTGAAGATATTTTTCAGCTCAAAGACTATGCTAAGAATAATCTCTAGTAGATTCAAAATCTTATCTAGCAAAACTGTTACTCAGAGGAGAGTAGAAAATAAGAGAATGAAGTTTTAACTAAATACCATAACATTATTTACAGAGAAGATTCTATTGGAGGTAGAGATCTAGAGCCACTTGGCTGAAAGAAGGGGATAGCAATAGTAAATAATTCCACATAACCACCATGAAGCATAAGGATCCTAATCGGATTGCCAAGATTACCAAGGGGAACTCTTTTTCAGACAAGGAAGAGGATATTAAGGAGGCTGTGAATTTATTCTCCTCCCTCTTTTTTGCTGATGTTCATTTAGATGAGAGAGAGTGCTTGAAGCTTTTAGAAGCCATCTCTCCCTTAGTCACAAGGGACCAAAATTGTTGGCTTTCTTCCATTCCTTCCTCTTTGGAAATTAGTGATGCTATTTTTTTCCTTTAAAGGGGAAAAAGCTCTGGGTTGAAATGGCTTTCCTATGTTATTTTTCTACCAACATTGGCATATCTTGAGGGAAGATGTTTCTAACACGGTGAAATAATTTTTTGGTAGTATAAGTTTATTGAAAGAAATTAATGCCACTTTTTTGGCTCTCATCCCCAAGAGGCTAGGAGCTGACTCCTTTGATTAGTTCAGACCTATTAGCTTTTGCAACTCTTTCTATAAGATCATTTATAAGGTGCTTACCCTAAGATTGCTCAATTGTCTCCCTGGAATTATCACCCCCCAACAAAATGGTTTTGTGCCTAGGATATAATTCTTGGATTTTGTCATTTTTTTCCATGAACATATTGACTCTCTGTGTTTAGCCAATAAGAAGGGATTTCTTTGGAAGCTAGATTTGGCAAAGGCTTATGATAGGGTGGATTGGAAATTTTAGATTAAGGTGGTGTAGAAGTTTAGGTTTGGGATTAAGTCATCTAATTGATTGAATAACTTATTTGTACTGCTTCTTTTGCTGTTCTGATTAATGGGTCTTCCTCTCATTTCTTTATAAAATCCAGGGGATTAAGACAAGGTGACCCTTTGTCTCCTATCTTCTTTACCATTATGGTTGAGAGTTTGAGAATATATCTTTTGAAGTTGATCAATGATGGCCTTCTCCAAGGGGTTAGCCCATCCTCTGCTAATTTGGTCTGTTCCCATGAATAGTTTGTCGATGACACAATTACTGTGGGCCTCTTTACTATTAAGGAGTGAAAAAACATGAAGGTTGTGCTGAACACTTACACTAGAGCCACGAGGCAGACTATTAATTAGAATAAGAGTTCCCTCTTTTTCATCAACACCCTGGGAGAAAGACAAAGTAATTGTTGGATACAATTGTCTGAAGGAGATTGTTGGATTAATTGTGTGTTGTCTTTAATGTCACACAAATTTCATATAAATTATCATGCTCAGTCGGTCAACAAAGAAATTCTATGTGTCTACTGAGCTTAGTCAGTCAGGAGGCAATTTTTAGTGTCTACCAAGATCTCTCAGTCTCCAAAGGATGTTGTAGAATTTGTAGTGTTTACCAAGTTCACTCGGTCACCGAAGGAAATCTTTTCAGGATTAGTATTTACCGAGCAAGGTTGGCCCAATAAAGGATTTTGTTAATTTGAGAAATAAAGTTTGTTTATTCCAGCCGACTATTGTAATGAGTGTTAATGATTATTAGTGCCGACTTGACAATCCGAATGGTATATATATAGAAGGTCAAGTGGTGAATTAGGAGGTGAGAAGAATAGTGTGAAAGTGTGGAAATTTGTGAGCGAACATGCAAATCATTTTGAAGGAAGGTGTGTGTGAATTTTGAAGGATGGTTAGATATCCTTGAGGAGCAGCAAAGATTTATTTGATTAGAAAGGATCTAGTAAAGTAGAATATAGATTTGTAATCAGAAATTTAGTTGCATCATTATTTAGGTCACTTCATTGTTACTTTCTTACCATTGTAGCAGTGATTTCAAAATCTCTTAATAGAGTTGGTTTAATAGCCATTTTGTAAATCCTCTAATAAGGTGACAGTTCTATTGAATTGTTTCAAAGACCTCTTACAAGGCCACTCCTAATAGGGTGATTAAATCCTCTAACAAGGTCACACCTAATAGTGTGTTTTGTAACCTTTAACTGGGTTGGCTCCTAACAGGGCTCACTTCAGAAGAGTGAAAAATAGTAACTAGTTACATTGGTGGTTTTTCCCATATTGGGTTTCCATGTTAAATTTGGTGTCTCTTGTGTTCATGTTATTTTCTTTATGCATGCATGTTAATCATTGATGAATACTTAAGAATAGTTATAATTAATACTCACTGCAATAATTGTGTTTCAGCATTTCTCTGTATGATTACCGAGTGACAACAGTAAATGAATTATTAAGACATCTAAGGGATCTGTGGTAATATTTTTGTGGTTAAATGATTCACCCCCCCTCTCAATTACTCCATCTATATTTCCAACAATTGGTATCAGAGCTTTTGGTGCTTGTAGGAAGGGTTTCAAGGACCTAAGCTAAAGATCATGATGTCTTACAAGAGACAAATTCCAAGGCTTAACAAAGATAAATTTTTAGCATGGAAAGGTCTCATGAGACTTCATCTAACTTCCATTGGTGATTCAGGATGCAAATATCTTGATCAAGAATATACAGCTCCTACTGGCACATTAACTGTTGAAGACATTGCAGAGAAAAAGAACCATAACACCATGATGATAGACATTGCATCAACTCTCAGCTATGAAGAATTTGATGAGATCAAAGACTGCACAACTACTTATGCAATGTGGAACAAGCTGAAGAAAATTTATGGTGGTGATGAAAATGTGAACAGAGCCAAAGCAGAAAGCCTAAGAGGACAATTTGATCAGATGAAAATGAGAGAAGATGAAAACATTGCAAAATATGTTGAAAGGATCAAGGCAAGTGTTAGTGCAATCAGAGCTTTTGGAGGAACAATTGATGATGAAACAGTTATAAGTAAGGTTCTCATAACATTACTCCCTATCTATGCAATAAGAGTCCGCTATTCAAGAAAGAAGATGTAAAGAAAATCACAATATAACTTTGGATGCCTTAGTGGGAAGATTGATAGCTTTTGAGTTGGATAACTATGACAACTATGTTCCAACTTCCAAAAATATTGAATCAGCATTTGAGGCCAAACTTTCACTTAAGAAGGGCAAGAAAATCCAGTCAGAAAGTGAAGAAGAATCAGAGGAAAGTTCTGATAGTGATCTTGAAGTTATTGAAGCATTACTTGCAAAGAAATATACTAGAGGCAGAGGTAAATACAAAGGTAAAACTCCCTTAATCTATTTTTCATGTGAATAAATTGGTCATATTGCAGCTAGGTGCCCAAACAAGCAAATCAAGGATGAGAAGAAAGGTCACAAGTACAATGGCAGGAATAATTTCAAAACATTCAAGGATAAAGGTAAGAAAACATGTTTTTTGGCTAAGGATTCTGATGATAGTGAAGAATAAATTGTCTTCATTGTTGTAAAAGATGAATCTGATGATGATGAAGATGAGATGGCACTTATCTCTCATATAAGAAAAAAATGATACATGGATCATAGACAGTGGATGTTCACATCATATGACTGGTGATAGAACAAAGTTTGAACACCTTGAAGACTCTGATGGTGGTAATGTAAGGTTTGGAAACAATAAACCTTGTTGCATAAAAGGAAGAGGATGAATCTCATTAACCAAAGAACTTATATGTGATAATGCATATTGGGTTGAAGGACTAAAGCATAATCTTCTAAGTGTAGCACAACTAATCAATATTGGATTCAAAGTTGAATTCATGCATGGCAAAGCAAGACTGCTGGATGACAAGGGAAAACTGATTGGATCAGGAAAACAAACCAAAGGTAACTTGTTTTATCTTGATCTTGGTGAATGCTCATGTTTTATTGCTCAAATTGAAGAAAGTTGGTTATGGCACAAAAGGTTGTCATGTAAATTTTGATAATATGGTGAAAATAAGAAAATTCAAGAAAGTAAGAGGCATTCCTACTTTGAAGAAACTTGATGTTGGTCTATGCAAGAATTGTCAGATTGGAAAAATGGGAAAGACTAGCTTTAAAAGTAAAAACTATCAGTTTGAAGATATTTTGGAAATTGTGCATACTGATTTATGTGGACCTATTGGAATTGAGAGCTATAATGGAGAAAAATTCTTTATTCTCTTTGTTGATGACTACTCTAGAATGATGACTATTATGTATCTAAGAGAAAAGTCAGAAGCATTTGAGAAATTCAAATGGTATTTGGCAAGAGTAGAAAAGGAAACAGGGAAAAGAATGAAGTGCTTGAGATCAGACAGAGGTGGTGAATTCATCTCCCATGAATTCAATAATTTTTGCATTGAAAGAGGAATCAAAAGATAGGTATCAGCCCCAAGAACTCCTGAGAAAAATGGAATAGCTGAAAGGAGGAACAGATCTATTATGGATTGTGCAAGGACTCTAATGATTGAAAAGCACATTGCTATAAAATATCACTTTGTCAGAGAATTGGTGTAGGACAAGGAAATCAGATTGGAATATATTCATACAAAAGAATAGATTGTAGATATATTCACCAAGCCACTACCTAAGGATGCATTCTTGTATCTAAGAGGTAAGTTAGGGGTCATTCCCCTATCCGAGGCTCACTAAATAAAGTTTTAGTGATGCATCAACTAGAGCATGTTGAAGATTAGTCAGTTGATGCACCTTAGTCAAGGAATCATTGCATATGAATCAGTACTTAAGGTACATTGGTATTCATCAGAAGTGTGTGTATTGTCTTTGGCATGTGTTGTTAAAGAGGGAGAGTTTGCTGTCATTTCAAGAAATTTCTAAGGAGAATTTGAGAAGTCAAGAGGGAGAGTTTTCAGTCTGAAAGAGAAGTTTTCTGATAGAGGGAGTTCTCATAGATGAGAATCATAATGAAGCTAAGGATATGTTCCTTACTCTATGTTTTCTATGAAATTTCATTGTGCTATGACATTTTGTGTTGCCATCAATGCCAAAGAGGGAGATTGTTGGATACAATTGTCTGAAGGAGATTGTTGGATTAATTGTGTGTTGTCTTTGATGTCACACAAATTTCATATCAATTATCATGCTCAGTTGGTCAGCAAAGTAGTTCTATGTGTCTACCGAGCTCAGTCGGTTAGCAGACAGTTTTTAGTGTCTACCGAGATCTCTCGGTCTCCAAAGGATGTTGTAGAATTCACAGTGTTTACCGAGTTCACTCGGTCACCAAAGGAAATCTTTTTAGGATTAGTATTTACTGAGCAAGGTCGGCCCAATAAAGGATTTTGTTAATTTGAGAAATAAAGTTTGTTTATTCCAGTCAACTATTGTAATGAGTGTTAATGATTATTAGTGCCAACTTGACAATCCGAATGGTATATATATAGAAGGTCAAGTGGTGAATTAGGAGGTGAGAAGAATAGTGTGAAAGTGTGGAAATTTGTGAGCGAACATGCAAATCATTTTGAAGGAAGGTGTGTGCGAATTTTGAAGGATGGTTAGATATCCTTGAGGAGCAACAAAGATTTATTTGATTAGAAAGGATCTAGTAAAGCAGAACAGAGATCTGTAATCAACAATTCAGTTGCATCATTATTTAGGTCACTTCATTGTTACTTTCTTACCATTGTAGCAGTGATTTCAAAATCTCTTAATAGAGTTGGTTTAATAGCCATTTTGTAAATCCTCTAACAAGGTGACAGTTCTATTGAATTGTTTCAAATACCTCTTACAAGGCAACTCCTAATAGGGTGATTAAATCCTCTAACAAGGTCACACCTAACAGTGTGTTTTGTAACCTTTAACCGGGTTGGCTCCTAACAGGGCTCACTTCAGAAGAGTGAAAAATAGTAACTAGTTACATTGGTGGTTTTTCCCATATTGGGTTTCCATGTTAAATCTAGTGTCTCTTGTGTTCATGTTATTTTATTTATGCATGCATGTTAATCACTGATGAATACTTAAGAACAGTTATAATTAATACTCACTACAATAACTGAGTTTCAACATTTCTTTGTATGATTACCGAGTGACAGTAGTAAATGAATTATTAAGACATCTAAGGGATCTGTGGTAATATTTTTGTGGTTAACTGATTCACCCCCCTCTTAGTTACTCCATCTATATTTCCAACAAGTAATATCTCTACCATTCTGGGGTGCATGATTGCCTCTTTCCCAACTTCCTACTTAGGTCTCCCTTTGGTAGATTAAATTGCAGAATCTTTCTAGCTGGATATTATATACAAATTTAACCAGAAGCTTGCTGGATGGAAAGGGCTATTCTTGTCTCAAGTTGGTAAGATCACTTTGTTGAAATCTTCTTTGCAGAGCTTAGTCATTTACACCCTCAGTTTATTTAAGATATCTGCTAAGTTTTCAGATAAGATGGAGTGGATTTAGAAAAATTTCCTTTGGTCAAATACTAAGGATAAAACATGTATCCCTTTGGTTGCTTGGGATAGTGTGTACAAACCAAAAAAATTGGGAGGATTGGGTATTAGGACTATCAGGCAAATGAAGAAAGCCCTCCTAGCTAAACATTTATGGAGACTCTTTGGAGAAGAGAAAGAGTGGAACACTATTTGGAAAAATAAGTATAGCTTTAGCCTCTCGCTTGATCAAATCCTCCAAATACATTTCCATATTGCTGGCTCAGAAATCTAGAATAGTGTCCTCAAAGCTAGATGTAATGTCCCCATCAAAAATAGGATTTAATAATTAATAAGATAAATAAATTAATAAAAGTATAGATCATAATAGATTATAATATAATTTATTATTAAATTAACTTTAATATTAATAAAAGGATAATATAATAAATAATAAGAAGTTATAATATAATTTATTATTAAATTCTCTATATTATAAGGAAAGATACATAATATATAGTATAATATTATAAAGGAAAGAGAGAAAGGGAATTCGATGGAGAGGCAAGAGGAGAGGAGAGGAGAGGCAAGTGGAGGAGAGGCAGATAGATGCATGAGGAGAGATTTTCTCCGCAAGGCTTCGGCCAGAGACAATTTCCCCATAATAGATTTAGCAGGGGAACTCTTCAGAGAGATACAAGAAGGTTGTTGGTGTCAATGAAAAAATTATTGAGATCAACCTACCCAAAGAGATTGAAGAGGATGCCAAGACTTGGGAAAAAATGGCCATCATAGGCAGATTCATTGGAGATTGTTTGAAGCAAGAACATATTAGGGAATGGATCCTAGAAAATTGGAGCAAGGACGTGGCCATAAAATTCTTTCCCAAGGGATTTTTTATTGTTATCTTCACTAAAATAGAGGATCATGAGAAGATTCTTAACAAACAAAACTGGTTGATGGGCTCTCTTCATTTGTATCTTCAACCGTGGCAACAAAATTTTGATCCTACTCCATTAGCTATCTATCAAACACCCTTTTGGATCAGACTTTATAACCTTCCCTTAGAATACTGGGGGGATGCTAGTGTTGAATGCATTGGAAGATCGTTGGGCACCTTATTAGAAGTGGATGAGTCAATTGTTGAAAAGGATTCCTACCTATATGCTAGAATGAAGATAATGGCAGTTCAGACCATTCCATCTTTCATCCTTTTGAAAAGAGGGAATTTCTCTTGGAAGCAGTAGGTAGAGGTGGAAACTTCAACTCTAGAATGCACTAGATGTGGCCTCAAATGACACACAACTATGAATTGCAAGGTTTTTGTTCAACTTGCTAAAAGATGGGTCCCAAAGATCAGACCTCAAAAAAAGGTTACAAAAATCGTTATGCCTATCAATCAAGATTCGAAGTCAGTCTTGAGGAACATTTCTTTGGAGGAAGGGGAATGTTCTTCTCCCAAGAAACTTAGCACTAATAACACTTTGGAGATAATTCCACAAAGAGGAAATGCTCGATCGGATTCGAAGGTAGAATATGAAAGGAATTCGATGGAGGATTATCTCTTGGGTGATGCTTTGGATAAAATTGAACTGAGAGTCATTAGTCAATCTGCTAATGTTCTCTTGGGAAAAGCCAAAGGGGGTAGGGGGAGGTGATCCAATAGGAAATTGAGAGAAGAAAAGGCTAAGGAGAAAGGCATTATAAGTGTGTTATATTTCATGAAGAAGGCCAAGGGAGGAATCTCCCTTGGTAAGCAATAAAGATTGTTTTGTGGAATGTCAGGGGACTCTTGGCCCCTGACAAAAGATGCTTGATCAAATGAGCGTTAATCAAATTAGAAAGTGATATAGTTTTACTTCAAGAGACTAAGTTTAATCTAGACAAAGCTCTCAGCTTCCTTTGTTTGTGTAATATCTATGAAGGCTTTTTTCATCCAGCCAAAGGTTCGATCGGTGGTCTGGGATTTCTATGGAATCCTAGTAACATCAAGATGCAGGATCTGGAAAGTCATGACCATTGGATGTGTGAAAAATTATTTTATCAACTTAGTATCATGTTCGGTTAATTTCTCTTGAGTTCCCAGATGGGGTGTTACAATTTATTTACAAATTTTTGAAGTTTGATGAACATTGGGGTGAAGGCATAAATTTCTTTAGGGAAAAACTAAAATGAAGAATAGTGTTCTCCAAAAACAAACAAAAAACTTAAAAGAATTCAATTTTTGAAAAGAGTATGGGTATAAGGTTGTGCTCCCTAAGGCTAAACTTTGGATTTTTTCTTAGAATAATAGGTGGGGCCCACTATTTAGTAGTGTTGATATATTGTCTTGATATCATGTTAGTGAATAGGTGTTTATGATAGTGTAATAATAGTGATGTTAATATTAGGGTACCAATCAAAACAATAATTGATGGTCATTAACTACTTGCATGTGAGGGTTGAAAATTAAATGTTTTATTAAAGTTATCATTTTAAAAGTAATTTAGCTAGGCATGATTAATATTTAATTGTGAACAAATAGATATTGATGCAATTGAGGTAACAGATTAAGTATAAAAGATGATAAATTAAAACAAATATTTGATTAAAAGTTTCTTGTCATGCACACAAAATGTGGATATAATGTAATGAAGGATTAGATCTTACTATTTAAACTAGGAGCATGACATGATATTACATTAAAAAATCTTGAAGATATTTCATATGTCGAGCTATTTATAGATTTGAGGGATGAATAATCAAGGACTAATATTTGGGAGATCAATGAAGGAGATTATTTTGAGAGGATTGTGTGGCCTTGTAATTGGTACACAAAATAAGTTTCATGATTCAAGGAATTCAGATGGTGAAGATATTTTTAAAAAAAGATGGATTATAAGAATCCCATAATACTCAATTATTTTTTTAAAGAGTTATATGGTTAGGATTTTCTAGATTGAATGGATATACTTGATTTGATGAGGGGGCTACATGGAGACTTGTGAAATATTGGTTATGTACATACACCAATCATTTTTTTAACTCATTATCTTAAAGCTTGAATATGTTTTGTCTTGATTTATCATATTTTAGATTGTGTAAATGATTGATTAGATCAAATAATTGATTATTTCAAACTATAGGTTTGATTAACGATAGAAATATCCGAATAATTAATTAAATATAAAAATAATTTATTTAGTTAATTTAATAAATGTTGAATGAATGAGATTTTGTGAATAGAAATGCCAAGGAACAATTTTAGATTTCTAGTTGATTTTTTCCTCTCTGAACTTTTACAAGTTTTTACTTTACACGATTTCTCCATATTTTGTTTTCATGGATAACTCTCTTCATCTAAAATAGTATGGGAGCCATGAGAGGTGGATATAGTAGTTTTCATGTGGGACAAAGTTTGCATAGTTCTTTTATACAAAACAATAATATTAATTTTTTTTATAGATGTAGAAAAATCTTTTTTTAATGAAAGAAAAATTGGTACAAAACAAAAATAAATGTATTGCATTCTCTATTTTTACTAGTGGAAGTGAACATGCTACAAATTTTTATACATTGTATATATTTTTTAGTTTTACACAAGTTTTATTTAATGGTGAATAATACTTATTTTACCTTGAGAATGAAGGTGTTGCAATTTTAGTTCTTAGCAATGTTAGTTGACAAAGAAGGGAGGTGGTGTTTAAAAAATAGAGAATATATGAAAAGATTGTCTAAACAAAAACATGACATATAAAACAACATAAAAATTTGAAATTTGATCATATGGTTTTTGGTCAGTGGTATGAAGTGCTTTTGCTAAAGGCTTTCTCAAGTTTATTTTGTCCTAATATGATAAATTACCTTAAAGAAATTTTGTTCAATTTGTTTAGCAAACCTGATTGGGATAAATTTATAGGGACACCTAAGTGGAAATTTGAAGTGACTTCATTAATGTGTACAAATTATGTCCTACTTTTAATCCCAAGGATTTAAAGTCATTGGGTAATCCCTTTTGGATTCAACTTTATAACCCCTACTTGGAATTCTAGTCAAATTGGGGGATAGCTTAGTGAATATTTTGGATTTGGATATGGAAAAAGGCAATTCAATTTTCTTCACAATAATTCTCTTGATGGTAGTTAAGGTTTTACCCTCTTGGATTTTACTTTGCTCTATGACAAAGACAATTTCCTTTTGTTTGGAGAGAAGGCTTGAGAATGATGGAACCTTCGATCATTTGGTATGAAAGTCTACTATGTGGGTGTCTTTTGAATCTTTCCTAGTAAGGCCACAATCCCCTTTTTTATAGGAATTGACCTCAAAAATTTTATTAAGGAGGTTGCTCCTCATTCTTCTCCACCAAAGTTTAATGTAATAGCGAATAGGTTCTTTTTGGAGTGTTTTAATTTGCAAGGATTTTTCTAAAGGCACCTTGTCTTTGAATTCTATGTTGGAAGATGATTTATTTTTAGACAGAGTTGATAGATCAAAGATGATGTTGGGATATTGGACATGCAATATACTAGCCAATCTGCCACTAAGTCCATTGAATAGATTCTAGTCAATAAAAAATCAATAGGTAGAAAAACAACAACGAAAAGAGGGTGGACGTGGCGATTGAGAAAAGTCTTCCCAATATCAAAGAATATATGCATATATTTAAGGGATCCAAGTCCTCTTTTGGAATATAATGAAGATTGTCATGTAGTAATTCCTCATAGTTTTTCATATATAAAATAAAGCTTTATAAGCCATAGTACTGTAATGCATGTGGTATCTGATTTTGACTTAATCAAATATTTCTTCTCTATTTTCATTTGATATCAGAGTGCCTTTGAGTTCCATGTCTGTGAAATGATGTAATCTATTTGAGGGCAGTTGGGATTTGTTAGGAAGGGCATTCTCCATACCGGTTTGTGCAACTCATTTTTTTTGTAAATGGATCCTCTGCATCAAGAAATTTGAAGTCTGTGCTCTTGTATGATAGAGCCTTCAATTTTTTTTTTCAAAAACTTGGATCACTTGTGCCGAAGGTCTTTTCCTATGAATTTATTAGATCACTCAATGAATTTGTAACCAAACTCCTAGAATTGTACTTCTCTGCAATTTTTTTTTATATTTTTAAAAATATGTGGTCTTTACACCCTGATCTTTCATCTAGAAATCAATGAGTGGTGGGATATTAAGGTTGAAGGTACTACAATGTTTAGGGTGGCTAAAAAGTCAAGATTCATTAAGGATGAGCTAAGGAATTGGAGTACAATAGTTTTTGAAGATATTTTTCAGCTCAAAGACTATGCTAAGAATAATCTCCAGTAAATTCAAAATCTTATCCAGCAGAACTGTTACTCAGAGGAGAGTAGAAAATAAGAGAATGAAGTTTTAAGTGAATACCATAACATTATTTATAGAGCAGAGTCTATTGGAGGTAGAGATCCAGAGCCACTTGGTTGAAAGAAGGGGATAGCAATACTAAATACTTCCACATAACCACCATGAAGAATAAGGATCCTAATCGGATTGCCAAGATTAGCAAGGGGAACTCTTTTTTAGACAAGGAAGAGGACATTAAGAAGGAGGTTGTGAATTTTTTCTCCTCCCTCCTTTCTCTTGATGTTCATTTAGATGAGAGAGAGCGCTTGAAGCTTTTAGAAGCCATCTCTCCCTTAGTCACAAGGGACCAAAATTGTTGGCTTTCTTCCATTCCTTCCTCTTTGGAAATTAGTGATGCTATTTTTTTCCTTTGAAGGGGAAAAAGCTCTGGGTTGAGATGGTTTTCCTATGTTTTTTTTCTACCAATACTAGCATATCTTGAGGGAAGATGTTTCTAACATGGTGAAATAATTTTTTGGTAGTATAATTTTATTGAAAGAAATTAATGCCACTTTTTTGGCTCTCATCCCCAAGAGGCTAGGAGCTAACTCCTTTGATTAGTTCAAACCTATTGGCTTTTGCAACTCTTTCTATAAGATGATTTCTAATGTGCTTACCCTGAGATTGCTCAATAGGCTCCCTGGAATTATCACCCCCCAACAAAATAGGTTTGAGCCTGGGATACAAATCTTGGATTTTGTCATTTTTTTCCATGAAAATATTCACTCTATGTGTTTAGCCAATAAGAAGGGATTTCTTTTGAAGTTAGATCTGGCGAAGGCTTATGATAGGGTGGATTGGAAATTTTGGATTAAGGTGGTGTAGAAGTTTGGATTTGGGATTAAAGTCATCCAATTGATTGACCAACTTATTTGTATTGCTTCTTTTATTGTTCTGATTAATGGGTCTTCCTCTCGTTTCTTCATAAACTCCAGGGGATTAAGACAAGGTGACCCTTTTTCTCCTATCTTCTTTACTATTATGGCTGAGAGTTTGAGAATATATCTTTTGAAGTTGATCAATGATGACCTTCTCCAAGGGGTTAGCCCATCCTTTGCTAATTTGGTCTATTCCCATGAATAGTTTGTTGATGACACAATTACTATGGGCCTCTCTACTATTAAGGAGGCAAAAAACATGAAGGCTATGCTTAACACTTACACTAGAGCCATGAGGTAGAGTATTAATTAGAATAAGAGTTCCCTCTTTTTCATCAACACCTTGGGAGAAAGACAAAGGAAGATCTCTACCATTCTGGGGTGCAGGATTGCCTCTTTCCCAACTTCCTACTTAGTTGTCCCTTTGGTAGGTAAAATTGTAGAATCTTTCTGGCTGGATATTATATACAAATTTAACTAGAAGCTTGTTGGATGGAAAGGGCTATTCTTGTCTCAAGTTGGTAAGATCACTGTGTTGAAATCTTCTTTGCAGAGCTTAGTCATTTACGCCCTTATTTTATTTAAGATATCTTGTAAGTTTGCAGATAAGATGGAGTGGATTCAGAAAAATTCCTTTGGTTGAATCCTAAGGATAAAAAATGTATCCCTTTGGTTGCCTGGGATAGTGTGTACAAACCAAAAAAATTGGGAGGCTTGGGTATTAGGACTATCAGGCAAATGAATAAAGCCCTCCTAGCTAAACATTTATGGAGACTCTTTGGAGAAGAGAAAGAGTGGAATACTATTTGGAAAAATAAGTATAGCTTTAGCCTCTCGGTTGATGAAATCCTCCAAATGGATTTCCATATTGCTGGCTCAGAAATCTAGAATAGTGTCCTCAAAGCTAGATGTAATGTCCTGGTCAAAAATAGGATTTAATAATTAATAAAATAAATAAATTAATAAATATAGAGATCATAATAGATTATAATATAATTTATTATTAAATTAACTTTAATATTAATAAATGGATAATATAATAAATAATAATAAATAATAATAAATTATAATATAATTTATTATTAAAAGCTCTATATTATAAGGAAAGAAACATATTATATAGTATAATATTAAAAATGAATATAATAATATAATATTAATATATTTAATATTATAGGGTGAACCCACAATAGTGGGTTACACTTTTTAGCTTGAACAGACACTGAACTCTACATTTTGAGAAAAACATTCAGATTCAGATGCATATTGCCGTTGAACTGCTCAAAATCAGAGGATGAAGTAAATTAGAGTCTTTTAGGATTTTTTGTCTAGTTTCTAAATATATTTTTAAAATTTTTTTTTGAATTTATTTGAATACTTTTTCCTTTCTCCCATGAAAACTTGTATGGTGCTGAAAACGTCATTTTCAAATAGTAACACTATTTTCATAGAGCATAACTTTTTTTGTAAAATAGATATGAATGCGATTCTTTCGAATTTAGTTTTTTAACATCCATACGGAGGGCATGCAATTGGTTTGAGGACATTATCACTATTATTACATATTTTATTAACGTTTGAAGTTGACTAAACCAAAATTTTGACCTACCTTGACTACATAGCTTATAACTTATTGTGTATTTATCGAATTTCAATTATTATTTTTTTAATAGAAAGTAGACTCGAATACGGAGGGCACTATTATTTTTCCAAAATTTTTTTCCTTGTTTTACTATTTTTCATTGAACGTCAAACTTAGAGGTTTATATTTGATAAAAAACCTACATTCATTTAATGTCAAAAACCATACACATAATAAATTTAAAAATAGTCAAATATATAACCATTTGAAAGCTAGTTCTGAGTACTTGTTGAATGAAAAAGGACATCTTCTTATTCATCCATTTGATCAGTGCACTTGAGGTCCGAAGCCATGAAATTCTTAGAATTTCTTGAAAACTTGAAACCATGGCTCAAACCAGGGACTTTCGTTTGAAAGTACTTTGCCCAAAAATGGAAAATTTAGTTAATACTAACCTAGTTTCGATCGAAAGTCATGTTGGCCTTTTTGGTGGCATTTCTGATTGATAAGAATTAGGTATAAATAAATGTATATTTTTTTCATTTCTTAAATCCAAAAGTTGTAAAATAATTCACATTTAGGAGAAGAAAGACATTTTGTCACAAAATAATTTTCTAAGTTGTGATGGGAAATAAAAAGAGAAGGCTAAACAAAAGTACATGGCATTATTCAGAAGAGACTAAACAAAGACTATGTGAAGAATCATGAGAAAGATATCATCGTCAGAAACAAGGTATGTCTAAGATGTCTAGATAGATAGATATTTTAAGTTGATGGTCAAGACTTGTCTTAATTTTCATGTAAATGTGATATTGTAGGTCTATTAGACTTAACTAGACCTAATTTTAGACCTATTTGAACTAATAGGATTTATTAGAACTAATTAGGACCTATTCTAGGACTAATAGGACCTATTAGGACCCAATTAGGACCAATTATACCCAATTAGGACCAATTAGAACTAATTAGAACCAAATAGTACCTAATAGGACCTATTTGGACTAATTAGGACCTATTAAGACTAATTAGGACTAATTAGGACCTATTACGACTTATTAGGACTAATTAGGACCTAATAGGACCTATTAGGATGAATTAGGACTAATTACGACCTAATAGGACCTATTAGAACCTAATTAGGACTAATTAGGACCTATTAGGACCTATTAGAACCTAATTAGGACTAATTAGGGCCAACTAGACTCAATTAGGACCTTGAGTAGACTCAATTAGGACCTAATTAGGACCTATTAGATTCAATTATGACCTATTACATCTAATTAGACTCAATTAGGACCAATTAGGACCTAATATGGACTAACTAGACTCAATTAGGACCAATTAGGACCTAATTATGACCTATTACATCTAATTAGACTTAATTATGACCAATTAGGACTTAATATGGACCAATTAGGACCTTTAATATGACCTATTAGACTCAATTAGGGCCACTTAGATTCAATTATGACCTATTAGATCTAATTAGACTCAATTAGGACTAATTATGACCTAATATGGACTAACTAGACTCAATTAGGACCAACTAGACTTAATTAGGACCAATTAGGACCAATTAGGACCTAATTATGACCAATTAGATTCAATTAGGACCAACTAGACTCAATTAGGACTAATTAGGACCTAATATGGACTAACTAGACTCAATTAGGACCAACTAGACTCAATTAGGATCAATTAGGACCTAATATGGACCAATTAGGACCTAATATGACCTATTAGACTCAATTAGGGCCACTTAGATTCAATTATGACCTATTAGATCTAATTAGACTCAATTCAAACCAATTAGGACCAATTAGATTCAATTAGGACCTATTAGACTCAATTAGGACCAATTAGGACCAATTAGATTCAATTATGACCTATTAGATCTAATTGGACTCAATTAGGACCAATTAGGACCTAATATGACCTATTAGACTCAATTTTAGAGACACTTAGATTCAATTATGACCTATTAGATCTAATTAAACTCAATTATGACCAATTAGGACCTAATTATGACCAATTAGATTCAATTATGACCTATTAGATCTAATTAGACTCAATTAGGACCAATTAGGACCTAATATGGACTAACTAGACTCAATTAGGACCAAATAGAGTCAATTAGGACCAATTAGGACCAATTAGATTCAATTATGACCTATTAGATCTAATTAGACCAATTAGGACCAATTAGGACCTAATATGACCTATTAGACTCAATTAGGGACACTTAGATTCAATTATGACCTATTAGATCTAATTAGACTCAATTATGACCAATTAGGACCTAATATGGACTAACTAGACTCAATTAGGACCAACTAGAGTCAATTAGGACCAATTATGACCAATTAGGACCAATTAGATTCAATTATGACCTATTAGATCTAATTAGACCAATTAGGACCAATTAGGACCTAATATGACCTATTAGACTCAATTAGGGACACTTAGATTCAATTATGACGTATTAGATCTAATTAGACTCAATTAGGACCAATTAGGACCTAATTATGACCAATTAGATTCAATTATGACCTATTAGATCTAATTAGACTCAATTAGGACCAATTAGGACCTAATATGTACTAACTAGACTCAATTAGGACCAACTAGAGTCAATTAGGACCAATTAGGACCAATTAGATTCAATTATGACCTATTAGACTCAATTAGGACCTATTAGATTCAATTATGACATAATTAGGAACAACTAGACTCAATTAGACTCAATTAGGATCAACTAGACTCAATTGGGACCTATTAGATTCAATTATGACTCAATTAGGACCTATTAGATTCAATTATCTACTCAATTAGGACCAACTAGACTCAATTAGGACCAATTAGGACCTAATATGACCTATTAGACTCAATTAGGGACACTTAGATTCAATTATGACCTATTAGATCTAATTAGACTCAATTAGGACCAATTAGATCTAACTAGACTCAGTTAGGACCAATTAGGACCTAACATGACCTATTAGACTCAATTAGGACCTATTAGATTCAATTAGGACCAACTAGACTCAATTAGGACCTATTAGATTCAATTAGGACCAACTAGACTCAATTAGGACCAATTAGGACCTAATATGGACTAACTAGACTCAATTAGGACCAACTAGACTCAATTAGGACCAATTAGGACCAATTAGGACCTAACATGACCTATTAGACTCAATTAGGACCAACTAGACTCAATTAGGACTTATTAGATTCAATTAGGACCAATTAGGACCAATTAGGACCTAACATGACCTATTAGACTCAATTAGGACCAACTAGACTCAATTAGGACCAATTAGGACCTAACATGACCTATTAGACTCAATTAGGACCTATTATATTCATTTAGGACCAACTAGACTCAATTAGGACCTATTAGATTCAATTAGGACCAACTAGACTCAATTAGGACCTAATATGGACTAACTAGACTCAATTAGGACCAACTAGACTCAATTAGGACCAATTAGGACCAATTAGATTCAATTATGACCTATAAGATCTAATTAGACCAATTAGGACCTAATATGATTCAATTAGGACCAATTAGGACCAATTAGATTCAATTAGGTTCAATTAGGACCAATTAGGACCAATTAGGACCAATTAGATTCAATTAGGACCAATTAGATTCAATTAGATTCAATTAGGACCATTTAGGACCAATTAGATTTAATTAGGACCAATTAGGACCTAATATGACCTATTAGACTCAATTAGGTCCACATAGATTCATTTATGACCTATTACATCTAATTAGACTCAATTAGAACCAATTAGGACCAATTAGATTCAATTAGGACTTATTAGACTCAATTAGGACCAATTAGATTCAATTATGACTTATTAGAATCAATTAGGGCCACTTAGATTAATTATGACCTATTAGATCTAATTAGACGAGCAATTCTAGGACTAATTTATACTTCATACATGTGTAGGAAATGCTCAAGAATCACAAGCTCAACAAGCTACCCAACCTTCAGAAGTTGGAGAAGGGTCATTACAAGCTCAACAAGCCCAACCTTCAGAAGTTGGAGAAGGGTCATCAGAAGGTCAACAAGCACAAGTCTCAGAATATCAAATAAGTACACATCTCTCTCTTTCTCTCACAGACTCTCTCAATTTAGTCACCATCTCGATTTAGTCTCTTATTAGTGAATATATATTTTGGGTCTTTCCCCTAAGAAGAAGTTATTGTTTTTGTTGTGTACATGCAGCCTTTGATGATGAAAATGTTGGACAAGGGGCATCCCAAGTTGAATCAACCCAAGGTCAAACAAGTATGTGTTTCTCTTGAATTAATGTATAAATTATTATAGGTAGAACATGTTCAAGAGCTTGTAAATACTTATTTCATGAAGGTCCCCTTAAGATGAGATATTAAGATTTTTTATTTTATTTTATTTGTAGTGGAAGTGCAAGAAACATATATGAATGATAATCTACTCCAACAATTGAAGAGAAAAAGTAATCGTAAAAGCATAGATCATTTAATTGAAATGGATGTGGAAAAATTGAGAGATTATGCTAAACAACCCATAAACATTATGAAGAGGGCATTGAATAAAAAGTCTAAGCAAATAATGAAACAATTTGAGAATCTTGGTACACTTGAAAAAACTCATTGTTATCAATTACACTTCTTAAAGATGAGTTAAAAGAGCCATTAAAATTATTGGGTGTAGATGCAAGTTTAAAAAAGTTAAAATCAAGTAACGTACAAAAAAATATTGTTGACAATGTTAAGGAAGGTTTTCATTCTATTGGGAAAACAACTAGATGTACAGATAGGTCCATTTCAAGAAGAGTGATATTGACATCTATTTTAAATAAAAACATGTCCCAAAGAAGACAAATTTCTTCACTTTCATCTCAGATTGGGTACAGTAGGAAGACAATGACACACTATTTGAAAAGAAGAATCAATTTGGATGATACTACATTGGAAGGTAATTGGGCACTAATGTGTAGAGCTCCTCAGTCTAATAGAATTAATGAAACAATTAGGAACTGAGTTATGTCATTTTGGACTAATCATACTCATCCTTCACCACATACAAGAGACATTATCAAGAAGAGGACTAGGCCTAAGGAATATTTCTAGCACACAAAACATTGGTTGGACACCACACAACATGAATTGTATCTCTCATTTTGTAACTCAAATCCTGACATTAAGATTGGACAAACAATGTTTGAAAGATTAAAGCCATTTTTTTGTAAAGATAAATAAATCTTTTGAAACTTGTTGTTGTCGATATCACATTGAATTTGATCTCTACTACCAAGGGTTTAGAAAGATGATAGAAGAAAGTGGTGGTTCTCAAAATTATTTTCCTAAACGTCCAAGTCAATTCATAACATCAATCTTATGTAACAAATCAATTGATCATGAAATACCTGAAATAGATTGCATAAGAGGAACTTGTCAAACATGCAGGGATTTGGCTAAATTTCCTTTAAGACTTGAAGATACTGACATGGTGAGGATGATAAAATGCAAGAGATACAAGTACATAAAGTCTGAAACAAAAATTGGGAAAGAATCAACAAGGTTGGAATATGTAGAAGACGAGATACCTGTTGCAACATTTATGGAGAATTTTCATAAATTGATTCAACCATACATACGACATGTTTTTTTTTCTAAATGGTAGGAAGAACAATTCCAAATACAAAAAGAATCTTTTCTAGTTGGAACGATTTTATTAGTTGTTTATTTTGCAGAGACCTACTCCTTTGAATCTCAAAAACAACTTCAAGCAGAATACTACTATATAGAGTAGGTGACTATCATGGTACATGTGTCTTATTGACATGCACAATTAGATTTGGATGGTTTTGAAAGTACATATGAAGCACGAGTCATTAAGAAAGAATATCACTTTTACATTAGTGATGATAAAGAGCATGACACACATTTTGTCGAGCATTGCTTTAAGACATTTTTTGGATATTTGGAAAACAAAGGTATCAAAATTGAAAAGCATTTTGTTTGGTTGGATGGATGTGCAACACAATTTAAATCAGCAAGGCCATTTTACGCACTATGTAGATATCATCGATACCAAAAGATACCACATATTTGGAGTTTCTTTGAGAGTGGACATGGAAAGGGAGAGCATGATGGTGCAGGAGCTTGTATCAAATGTGCTTTAAGAAAGTATCAATTGGACTATCAGGGATATCGTATAAATAATGCTCATGATGTAGTTGAGTGGTGCAAGATGCATTTTATGGTACCAAATCATGATAACACATCATCATGATCAGATCGAGTCATACCCTTCTGAGTATTCTGGGAGATAACAGGGACTAATTTTAAATTTATTGATCATTGTTTGAGAACTAACTTATATATATGTCTTTAATTTTTACATGTGACCTCTCTATTGTTTAGGTGTTGACAAAAGATCAATCCATGGATGCAAGAGAGTAGACAAAACAAGATCCCTACATTCAGTTATGAGTACGGATAGTAATGTGTGGTCATTTTACATTAGAGATTATTCATGCTTTTGTTATGACTGCATTTTTGAAAACTATGATGAATGTATCAACCAAAAATGTGGATATGTTAGTGAATGGAATTTGGTTCCACTAGATGTTACAAACACAAATGACATTTAGGATGAAAGCTTTGATGACATTCCATTGATTTCTACAGATTATGACCATATTTCAGGTTTGATCAAAATTGGTACATGTGTATGTTTATGTACATTTTTTTAAAAAGGACTCATAAGTTCTCAATTCATTTAAATAAAGTTTGTTTAATTTATATTTACAAGTTCCTAAAATTAAAAGTTCACTTTAAATGTAGGACATATTTTTGCAGTAGTAGCAGAGCCTGTAAATGTGGAAGGTGTTAGTTACTATTTATTATGTTGCTGTAAGGAGAGGATGAAGCTAACACAAAGTGAAACAAGTGATGGAATTATGTTTCCCACAGGTTCTAGTACTGTATTTAAGTTTGTTTATATGGTTAGTATTTATCACATCTATATATTTAACATTGAGGAACACATTGTGAAGGTTCAGTTGTCGTGCAAGGAACATATTTGAAGAAAACCAAAATACTTAAACAAGGGATTCATTTTATTGATTATCAACCTAACAATAAGGTTTATCAGTATAGTCATGTTGTAATTGCCACTGTCCTATCTCTTGTTCCTGTGACAAGATGTGGCATTCATAAGTGGAGACTTGATACTGACGACCATGAGAGAATATTAAATGTTATTCGAGAGCGAGATGAACCACTTGATGTGGACTAAATCATGCATGAAATATGATTTGAACTAAATTTTTCACAGGCTAGATTAGAGGTTTTCTTAGCTCCATTCTTTCCTACTGGTGCCCATAGTGAATGGAGTTTGAATTAAATTAAAAATTAAGAATATATAGATCTCTCAAATTTATGTCTTACAAGTGGATATCTTATAATTATCTACCTTGAATATGAAGTACTCTAAAGTTTTGGAATATGAATGTGTGTATGTATTGAATTTGCATGTGTTACATTAGGACGTGCATGTTTTAAATATAAAATCTACTTTCAAAGTACAACAACATTAAATTAAAAGTATGTGCACACAACTATTATCGAATGTACATTTAAATCAAACATGTGTACAATCAAACATCATTCATGTATGTAATTTATATTGAATTCAAACATGATTCATGTATGTTTAATCTATTAAAATCAAGTTCATCAAATTTAAATTAAACATGTACATGTGTATGTAATCTATAATTGAAAGTATTGAAAATTTACAAGTTCATCACACACATGCACATGCATCTAGAGTGAAAGTATATATATAATGTACATGCATGAAACATCAATCATGTGTGTAGATCAAGTATTGTAAATATGAAACATATGAATCAATCATGCATGTCAAACATTCTATCAAAAGCCTGTCTAGAAATGAAATATAACATCAAACACATCAATCGGTCATGTAGAGTCTAGAAATGAAATATAGTTCATCAAACATGAATATATATATATATATATATATATATATATATATATATATATATATATATATATATATATATATATATATATATATATATATATATATATATATATATATATATATATATATAATATGAAATATGTCTCTGATCAAATATGAAAGTGCCTAGGACTCATCATGTCGACTCCTCACTAAGCGGTCACACCCAGAGTGACTATCATGCTGTGAAGGATGTGCAGATCCCTACAAAGAAAGAGATATATAAATTAAAAAACATATAAACATTGTACAAAGATCTCTTAAGTTTGATTTAAAATATTGTACAAGAAAACATGTTATAAAGTGTGTACACACAAATAATAAATTAAAAACACACCTGTCCACTACTGATGTCATCATTGAGTGAGTCCCGATGACATACATGATCAATACCCAAAGAAGGAGTAACAAGAGGCATATCTTGGTAGACAAAAAATAAATCAATTGATTGAAATTTTGAAAATAAATTTAAGTTTAAAATTGTAACATTAAATACATGTATATAATCTGATTTATGCTTGTGTAGGTGGTGGAAACTAATAGTACTCAAATTCACTGGCCTCAATCCTATCAACCAAGGTATCGAGATTTTGTTGTGCCTGGTCCAAGCTCAAATCTGCATCTGCAACATGAGTAGACTGCACACACCTCTCTAATGATGAATGCAATGGACTAACTAGATGAGATGGCATGGAAGTCGTATCATCACGTGTCAAAAAATCTAAATAACCTGTAGTGGTCATGCTAAACTCAACATCATCAAGACCAACATCAAAGAACTGATGGCCTGCACTGACTGAAGGGTCTATATGATGTGCCTCTCCCTATGTAGCAATAGAGTGGTTAGTAGGTGGATCCTCATGAGCACTGCCACTATGGCCATGATCTAGGTGAGAAGGATGTGACTGAGTGTATCTGATAGTACCCACACAAGATCTAACCTCTGATATGGGGATATCATGCTTTGCTGCTATAAATGCATATGCATCCAATAGATCCTTAGCCAAGCTAGTTAGTATCACCCGTGTCATCTCCCCTGTAATTCCCTCTAGGCTAGAAAGTGAAGGGATGCCTACTGCAGTGTACATGTCATCTGTGGTCCTGCTAGCAGATGCTCCACCTGACGATCTGGAGTGTCATAGAGACATCAGGTACTGACCAACCTGATCACTAGATATGGATGTGGCAG